>PVJL010004823.1:0-51655 GCA_004026885.1 Lyroderma lyra
CAACGCTTGCTCTTGAATGCACTTAACCCACCATTCTTGCCACTTTCTGAAGCAGTTCTTGAAATCCTCTTTCAGTGTCCTTAGTTGTGCCATTATGGCTGTCTCGATGTCCTGAATCAATTCAAAATGTCTATCTTTCATGGTCATTTTGACTTTGGGGAAGAGCCAAAAGTTGCACAGTGCCAGATCCAGTGAATAAGGTGGATGGGGACACACCGTTAAGTTCTCATGTGACAGAAATTTATTTTAATGAGTTGCTCACAATCCATGATTTATGGCACACTTTAAAACACACCTTCTTTCAGCTGTAGCTCACAACCAACCGACTGCACCGAACAAGTTGAAATGTATCACACACTGTTACTAAGGCTCTACATTCCATGTCAGAGATCCTTGCCTTTCTTTTGGATGGCACTCAGCAGCAGCATTCACTGTCACCATAGTTTCTTTGTTTATTATTATTAAATTTATTGGGGTGACATTGGTTAAAAAACAAAGAAAATATTCAATGTGATGAAAAGCAAGGATCTACAACCAATACTACTCTGCCCAGTAAGGCTATCGTTCAAAATTGAAGGGCAGAGAAAAAGCTTCTCAGATAAAAATAATAATAATAATGAAAAAAATTTTTTAAAAGCTAAAGGAGTTCATCACCACCAAAGTAGTATTACAAGGAATGTTAGAGGGACTGCCTTAAAATGGGAAAAAATAAAAGCAAAATTATGAATAATAAAATGGAAACAGGTACATATCTATCAACAATTGCCTTCCACTTAAATGGATTAAAGGCTCTAATCAAAAGACAGGAGGGTGTAGTGCTGAGTTGAGTGTCAGACAGAGAAAGGCAGATGCAATTTGATTTTACTTATATGTGAAATCTAAAGAAGAAAATAAATGAACAAAACAGACAAAATCATAGATACAAGAAAACAGTTGTATGGTTGCCTGATGAGAGGAGTTTGGGGGCATGGATAAAAGCAAAAGGGGAGGGATTAAGCAGCACAAGTTGGTTGTTACAAAGTAGTCATGGGGGTGTAGAGCGCAGCATAAGGAATAGTAAAAAATATTGTCAAAACTACGTATGGTGTCAACTGAGTACTGGAGTGGTAGCTGGGAGGGGGCTGGGGGCAAGGTTGAAAGGTGAAGGGATTAAGCAGCACAAATTGGTACTTATAAAATACTCATGGGGATATAAAGTAAAGAAATGATACGGTAGTAACTACGTAGTATTAGGTGTGTATTAGACTGGTCGGGGGATCACTTTTTTAATTATATAAATGTCTAACCACTATGCTATATATTTAAAATTCTATAAAATAATATTTAATATTAAAAAAGAGGTAACACCTATATACAATAGAATATTACTCAGCCATAAAAAAGAATAAAATCTTGTCGTCTGCAACAACCTGGTTGGACCTAAAAGGTACTGTGCTGAGTGTAGTCAGTTGGGCAGAGAATGACAAATGTCCTATGATTCCACTTACATGTGGAATCTAAAGAACAAAATGAATGAACAAAGCAGAAACAGTCGTAGATACAGGGGACATTTTGATGGTTGCCAGATGGGAGTAGGGGTGGAGGGGTGGGGGAAAAGGGGGATGAGATGGGGAAGTACAAGTTCATAGGTACAAAGCAGACACAGGGATGTGAAGTGCAGCACAGGGCACACAGTCACTAACACTGTAACCACTGTGTACGGTGTCAGAGGGGTCCCAGACCTATCAGCGTCAGGACTCTGTAAGTTATATAAATGCCTCATCACTGTGCTGTGCACCTGAAACTCATATACCATTGTGTGTCAAATGTAATTGAAAAAATTTTAAATTGTAAAGAAAAAAAAAAGAGAAAGCTATAAAAAGTTAGAGGAGAGCTTGCTTCCTCTCTGTACCGCCCGCCATGTGAGGGCCCAAGGAGAAGTTAGCTGTGTGCAGCCCGGACAGGGCCCTCACCCCACCTGGCCACGCTGGCACTCTGACCTTGGACTTGCCAGGCTTGAGAAGGTTCATGTTGTCGCTTCTGTGCTACCCAGTCCGTGGTGTTCTGTTGTAGCGGTCCAAGCTGGCTAAGGCAGTGAGGTCAGCAAACACGGAATGTTTTTACACATGGCGCTGTCACTTCTCTGCTATATCTGAAACCTGGCCACTCCCTCCTCCCCACCAGGACAGAGTTAGGATGGCGGAAAGCTGCTTGAGAAAAGTCACACGCAGGCTGGCTGGTTCCACTTCACATTAACAGCATCAAATGTCAAACTGGTACTGAGTTGGGCCTGGGGTCCCACTCTGCTTTGCTAGTAAGCTGGCCTTCCTTGCCCCACGGACGACGTGTCGTCTCCTCTTCCTCCCCCAACCTTCCTTCCCTTCCAGCACCCAGCCGCAGGCTCTGCGGAGCAGACACGCCCCATCAGACGCGGCCATTGTCCCTTCCCTCACAAGCAAGGGCCGCCCCACTGGCCCCTGGCCCCACCCCTCGCCTTCTCAGACTTCCTAGAGATAACTCTTCTCTCCCAGCTTCACCCATCTCTCTGTCACTTGCCACTAAAAAACAGACTCCAGTATTTCTCCGCCTAAAAACATCCCTCCCCTCACCCCTACTCCCTCCGGCTCTGACTCCATTTTGCCACTCCTCTTCGTAAGCAAACTTCTAGAAAGCACTATGGCCCCATCTGGCTCCCCATCCCCCCTTTACATTCTTTCTTCAGCGGGCTGCTGCCTCCACCTGTCCGCCTGCCTTAGGAAGGCCACCAGTGACTTCCAGGGGCCAAATGCCATGGAAACACCTCTGTCCCCTGTTTGCTTTACTATTTCTCAGTATTCAGCATTGTCTGAACACACCGGTCTTCTCAACGCACTTTCTTCTTTCAGATTCTTTGACAAAACTGTCTTTGGTTTCTCCTCCTTCTTTCCTCTCGATCTCCTTTGTTAGGTTTCCATCGTAGTTCCAACCTCTACATGGTTAGCTCCTTGTTGTTTCCTCTTTAGTTCTCTTCCCTACCCTCGCCATCCTTGACTATTTTAGCAATATCCTTGGGTTAAACAGCACCATGATAAGAGTGATGGCTCTCACGTTTACACCTCCAGCCCAACTTGCCCCTCTGAGCTTGAGCCATCTGTCCCACTTGGTTATTTCACCTTTGATGTCTCACTGACATTTCAAACTCAGTGGGTTCAAATACCTTCCTCCCTCCGGTCCTCCCCGCCTGCAGCCCTCTGGCCACCTAGGCTGCCCTCCTGTGCTCTCTGCCCAGACTGCTCCTACGGGCCCCAAGTCTCCCCAGGTCAGGAATGCAGTCTCTTATCACATTTGTTCTATCTCAGTCTCCTGCTCAAATGTCACCCCTCCGACCCATCTTCAAAAGTCATTCTAAAGCCTCAAACCTTCATTCTGCTTCCCTGTTCTGAGCTTCCCTATGATCACTCATCATTTCCAGGATACACATCCATGCTCCTTGGAGTGCCAGGGTCCTGGTCCTTCCCTCGCTCTCCATCTAGGCTGGCTGTGTCGTGGCTCTCACTTGTCCTTTCCTCCTGGCCACAAGAAAGAACCTGTGCTGGATCCCCTAAGTGTTTTTAATGTTAGTCTGGAACACTCTTCTGTACCATGTTAGGAAATTCATCTTCTGAAATTCAGCTAGACGTCACCAGGTCTGAGCAAAGGATGATAAACACACTTGATGGAAATAACAGACAGAAAGGTATATGTCAAGCTTGTCCAACCTGCAGTTCAGGGGCCACCTATGGCCCAGGACAGCTTCAAATGTGGCCCAACACAAATTCGTACACTTTCTCAACACATTACAAAAATTATGCTCAGCCCTGTCTTTTAGCTCATCAGCTATCGTTAGTGTTGGTGTACTTTATGTGTGGTCCAAGACAATTCTTCTTCTTCCAATGTGGCCCAGGGAAGCCAAAGGGTGGACGCCCCTGATTTATCATCATACTGCCCTCATCATACTGTCACATCCAACCAGCAAACCAGCAAATGCATACAGAATAAAAGTCTGAAAATTTGATCAAATCCGCTCCTGAACAAGTTGTTTAACCAGAGACCCTTGTTATCATTCTCTGATTCACTCCACAAACCTTTACTAAAATCCTACTGCCTACCATGTGCTCTTAGGGTGCAGCAAAGCACAAGCAGACGAGTCCTGCCCTCAGAGAGAACAAGTCTGCGGGCACAGCAGCCCACAGGCACGGCCACAGGCACGGAGGGACCGGGCCGTTGGGCGTGCACGTTACGAAGGAAAAGAAAGCGAGGGAAGGTCTCTAGGAACAGATGGGGTAGGATGGGGGCTCTATTTCATAAGGAGTCGGGGAGGGCAAATAAGCATCGTAATCTTGTCTCTTTACTTAAACCTGGCATTTCCCACCCCCTTCCCCATTGCCCAGCCTCTCTTGGCTTTCCATGAAGACGTAAATACTTTAAATGTTTTTTTCAGCCGTAAGAAGAGTTTTAAAATTATTTTCTTCCGCCACCGTGTGTAAAGGTACAATAAATCCCCAAATTATTCAGAGTATTTGGGAGCCTTTGTCTTATGATAATAATATTTTCCTGTTCATCCCATTAGACAGTGCTGTAAACTGAATGTTTGTGTCCCCCCCAATTCTTATGTTAGAACCTAATCCCCACTGTGATGGCATTAGGAAGTGGGGCCTTTGGGAGGTGCTTAGGTCAGAGGGTGGAGCCTCTAGCGGGAGTGGTGTCCTTACAAAGGAGGCCCCAGAGAGCTGCCCCCGCTTTCACACTGTGAGGACACAGTGAAAAGGCAGCGGTGTGTGGACCAGCAAGCTGGCTCTCAGCAGACACCAAATTTGTCAGCACGTTGATCTTAAACTTCCCGGCCTACAGAACTGTCAGAAACCAACTTCTGTTGCGTATAAGCCACACAGTCTATGGTGTTTTGTTACAGCAGCCTGAATGAACCCAGAAAGACAGTAAGTCCCTTAGAGGGAGAAACTAAACCCGTTTTGTTCATCTGTGTCCCGAATGCCTAGACAGTGCCCGGCCTGTGGGCAGTGCGGTGGCGCTGAGCACACGGGGCCCAGGCTCTCCTTGCCTCCACCACCCTTTCCTGAAAACGCGGCCCACACAGTCCTCTGGTCCTCCTCCCGTCACCTCTCTCTCTAATGAAGCTCTTTTTGACTCCCCTACCCACACGTGATGTCGGCCTGTTTATGCAGTGAGTGCTTGTTGAGAACTCACGATGTGCCAGACCTTGCACTTGGCAATGAGGAGACAATGGTGAGCACGAGGGGCTCCCGGCTCTCTACAGAACTCAGTGTCTGGGGAGATGGCTGGATAACCACCGAGACTTTGGACACTTAGTGCATTCAGTTTATACTAAAATTATCTTGGTATTTGTCCTCCCTTATCCTTCTCGGTATATCCGTGAGAACAGGAACCACTCTGTACATTTTTAGAAATCCTCACAATAATTACTGGAATCCCTAGCAGCATATGTCTAAGTACTGAATTGAGACAAATCCCACAACCGCTGCCTTTAACAAAAACAAAAGCTTTTATATACCAAAAGCCCCAATTCTTGAATTTTAATATAAACCTAGACACACCCATTCACTTATTACCAAGTATCGACTGAGAGTCTCTCGGTTTCGGTAATGCACTGGCAGCAAACAAGAGACGACCACGGGCCCGCACGATTGCAGGCTAGTGCAGAGGAGCAGAGGAGCATCGCTGCACTGTGTGAGAGGGTACAACTGGGCATGTGCATGGTGCCACAGGAGGCCGGGGATGGCGACACACTCAGCTCAGGGGCTGGGGACACATCCCCCTTGCCATTTGAGCTTGACCTGGGGAGATAAGAAGGAGTGTAGCTGGGGAAGAGAGGAAGATGACACTTTAAGCCCAGGGCGGGGATAGCCAAGTCACAGGATGTGTTTAGCTATCCGTAACTACGCAGGATTGGGGGTGGTAGACGTGTAGGGCGGGGACGTTGGCTGGGCAGGAGGAAGGGCTGAAGGACAGGTCGGCGGCCAGTTCTGAAAGTCCTTTAAACATTAATCGAAGGGGTCTGGGATATGGCATCAGGGCTTGGATGCCCTGCAGCATCTGTCCAGGGGAGAGGAATTATCGGGTGTGGAATGCGTAACTGGGACTGGTGTCAGCAGGCTGCGAGGGAGCGACAGGGGGAATGGGCCACTCTCCAGCTGTGCAGCGGTCCGGGTGAGAGAGGCTGTGCCTGACAAAACACCACACTGCTTTCTTCTGCTCAGACCCTGACTGGGGGCCACAGAGACAGGGCTGATTTCTCCCAGCATCTCCTGCACCATGAGGAACCACCACAGCATTTGTGCCCCTGACCCTGTCTAGACTTTGACCCTAGGCCTGCCCCTGGTGATTCTTATCATGGCAACCTCCCAACCACGCAAGAAGGTTCTCCAGAGCAGCGACCAGTCTCATGTGACAGTAAATAGCAATAACATTCACAGTGAGCACGGACGTAGCAGGCACTCTTCTAAGGACACAGCATACTGACTCATTAAGTCACCACAGCCCTACACAATAGGTGCTATTATTATTCCCATTTCACACAAGGGAGAACTGAGGCACAGACAGATTAAGAACTAGAAATGGCTAATATTTGCAGAGTACTTTCTCTCAGCCAGATATAATTCCAAGCCCTCCACCTGTGTTAAATCACCTAGTCCTCATGGCAACGCCAAGATACAGGAGGTGTGAGAGTCCATATTGATGCCCACAGGGAAACAGAGACAGAGAGTAACTTATCCAAGGTTAAACAGCAAGTTAAAGGAAGAGGCAGGATTCGAACTCAGCACGCTGGCTCCATGGCCTAGCCTCTTAGCCATCATGCTAGACACAGTGGGGGACAACAAATGGTTCTTAAATTCATCAGTGAAAGGTGCTTTAGCCACCAACAGGTGCGTGTCCCCAGTCCCCATGCTGATCAAGGCCCTTGCCTGACTGGCTGTCACCTGGATTCCTGCTATGTACTGAGTCTCAGGACCCAGGGGACTTGGGCACTCCCTTCTCCAGCACTCACCATGGAGGGAATGTCCATGAGGACAGAGGGGCTCCTGCCTGCCCCTTGGACAATAGCTCTCTGGGGAGCCACAGATGCAGATGGGAGGGTGGGATTACCTGGTACCCAAAGATGTGCTGCATCAGGTGGTCACACATGACATTGCTGGTCAGGACCAAATGCAAGACTTTCACAGCAGCGTACATGGCGTGGTCATCTGTCGCTAAGGAAATGAGGCCCAGGAGGATGGCAGGCCCACCAATGAAGTCCAGGCTGCTGGCAGCAGGACTGGAATGGAATACTCTCACACCTGTGTGGGACAAAGGGGCATCTCATCAGAAGTCAGCCTCATTGCAATGAAGAGTCCCCAGCAGCATGCGGGGCAAGTGAGCTGCCAGAGCCACGCCCCACTCACCGCATAGAAGCCTGTGCACTTGGGACAGGCTGGCAGAAAGTGCAGGGGGCTATGAAAGTCTTAGGTCACTGAGAGAGCCTGTGCTCAGTCCATTCCGAGTGACCAGAGGCTGAAACTGCCCAAGGGATTTCAGATCGCCACCCTCTGTCTCACCCAGAGTGCTGGATGAGCCTTCGGTGCCAGCTGAGCCTTAGTCTACTGACTGGCAACCTCTGGCTCTTGTCTACTGTCTGGACCCTGTGGGGTTGGGTCCTTGCACCAACTCGCTGCTTTGCTCTTGCCTAACTGCAAAGACAGACAGTCACGGACTATTGTTTCCCCTCCAACAACTACAGCCAGCGCCCCCGCACAAAGACCGCACCGTGCTCACTGGATGGGCCCCATTGTGCATAGATGAGCCTGGTTAGTAGCCGAGTTCACCACCAACCGTCAGATGCAGTGAGACGAATTGGCCTCGTGTAATTTAGGAAGCCAGTGCTGGCAGGGTTCACATGCTGACTCCTGCCCTCACCATCCTGGCTTCCCAACACTCTCTGTCCTGCCTGCCACCCAGAATTCCAGGCTGCACAAGGGATGACAACCACAAGCCCTTCTTCTTAAATTGTAGTAAGGAAAGGTTCATGGCCTGACTTACCTAACTGGCCCACAACCACAGCTCCAATGGTCCGAAGAGGACCCGAGAGATGGCCGGCACAATTTCTTAGCAAGAACACGGGCATGGCGTTATCACGGGATGAAATGTTCATCTAGAGGAATTGGTAACAATTAGGCCTAAGGAACATTCCTGGAACGGAAAAGGTCTTGTTCACAAGCTCCTGGACAACAGGCTCCCCAAGGTCTGGCCTGCTAGTGGCACTCAGTGAATGATTAATCAATTTAACCAGTGTCAGGAGGATTGAAACCGAAATTCAGGTTCTCGTGCACTGCTACCCAGGTTCTGGCTTCATCATAAGGGTGTGGCTTTGGTTAAACAGTTGTGCCACTGATGTCCCACATGCTCACAGTCAGGAGCTGATGGGGGCAAGAAGGCCCCTAGGACACTTGGAAGTAAAACAATGCTATGGAGACCAAGGTTGCCTAGGGATGTCCATCGTGTAAGCCCCAGCCTCATCGGTCAGAGGGCGGAAAAGCAGGGACCCGGTCTGCTTTGTCACAAAGAACTCAGGTAAGGCACCTCTCTGGTGCTCCGTGTGACCTAATCCTGATCCCTGCTCCACAATAAAGGGAGATGGCCCTTTGTCTGAGAAGATGGAGAGAATGTAAAGCTGCCAGCCCAAATCCATCAGCAGTGAGCCAAAGAGCTCTACGTAGCAGTGGGGATTAGTAAATCCCATGGCATCTTCATCTACGAACATGTCTGCTTACTGCTTTGCAAAGTTGTTTAAAATAAAGACGGCGATTCACAGAACACTGCAGTGGGTGTTGGGGGGCAGGGGAAGCACCCAAGAACCGGAAGCTCCATAGTGTTCTCAGTGTCACTAAGGTTTCTAAATATTTCACTTGTGCTCGTTCTACCTTGAAGAATGAAGAGCACCTACTTTCTTCTCTGAGTAATTACAAATAAAAGGTTTAGTCTTGGGGAAAGCTAATAGGTGGGGGGGGGTCACAGAATATTTTAGCAAAGGAAGTAGGAAGCACTCCAATGTACAAAGATATTACTATCTGGAAGGTAATTTGAAAGACAGAGGCATTTGTGGCTGGATTTTTTCTGGGCAGCCTTTGCACATCTGTCTCTCCATAAGCAAGTGTGAATTAGCATTTCCTGAATCACTGAAAGCTGAAGCAAGCCAGGAGATCATAATCACAAAGCAGGCAGCAGTGAGGTGAGAAGGCATACCTCTTTGGCGATCAGGCGGCTGTCCACCTCGTTGTACGTGTTTCTGATGTTTGCAACACTGGTGGTGGAGGAGCTGGCGACGTGAAGGCCGAAGGAAACCCTCTCCTCTGCCACCAGAGACACTGTTTCCATGCCAGGATCCTCCCCTAAAACAGCACATCCTCAGTCACTTCTAATAGCACTTCCCTGAGCAGGAAATCAATACCTACTGCTCCAGGCAAAGTCCTCCTTGAGAGCAGGTTTGTATCCCATTACATTTCATGTTTGTGTGTTGTTACATGTTGTTATATTGCATGTTTGTATGTCATGTGTTCATATGTCTCGTGTTTTGCCCCTACCTGTGCTTCTCTGACACTTACAAAACATTATGGAGAAATCTCATAATATTAACCCTACTATAAAATAGAGGCATTCCGACACGTACATGACGTGTTATAGAACTGCACGCCTGAAATATGTGCAAGGTGCAGCAGAAGTAACGCCTTTTCTTAATGAGCCGGTAATCCATACCAAGTTTTTTGTTTTGTTTTGTTTTGTTTTATTGTTTTTTGCTTTTTGGTATGTGGGTAGCTCCCTGACCAGGAATCGAACCCAGGCCGCAGCGCTGACAGCGCCAGCGCCGAAGCCCCAAGCCACCACCAGGGAACTCCCCATACCAAGTTTTTTATTATAAAATCATAGGCACATAAGTCTGTAACATAATGGTATTTTAACTATTTAAAACGGGGCATTACTTCTGCTGGACCTGTATAATTTTACTATCCAATGTCATCCCAATAAATTTAATTTAAAATACTTAAAAATTAAAAAGTAAAAATAAAAAAATGACTAAAAATAAAAATGACAACTAAAAATAAAATGAAATAAAAGAGGCATTCCAGGTCTAAAATTACTAAGCTTGACATGTCTATCAAGGATGTAACCTCAGCCCGCAAAAACCAAAATGCTAAGTGATCAGAAGCTGACTTATAAAAGACAAAGTAGGCTGGGCCTCAAACTGGAAGCCCCAAGATTTTCAGGAAGCTGCGTGTCCGGGGGAAACGTCCCACTTGGAATAGGGACCCTGAACCCTATGTCAAGAAGAGCCACACATGTGACTTGGTAAGACTAGAAAGCCAGTGAAACTCTGGCTCTAGACCTGACCTCACACATGCTCAGGCCAGTGCCATTTGCAGAGGAAATGAAATTTAAAGAAGACACGGGGCCTAGAGACAAAAGCATCCACAGCTCCATCACTCCTCACCACGCACAAGACTTCTGGACACAGATTCATTTATCATTCTTCCCAGATGGGAGCTGGTCCCCTTGACTTGAGAGAGCACAGAGAGCAATGCTCCCTGCTTGAACAGCCAGCAATCAATAATGAAAATGTGGATGTTTTGTCTGCCTGTTTAATAATTGAAGATAACAGTATACTTTAGTTAAAAAGCTTCTTCATTAAAAGGAATGTAACTTATTTATCTCATTTTCTTTCTTTGCTGATGGCATTACCCACCCACTCTCCTCCATTATGTGCTTTGGGGTTGAAATATGAAGGATATTGTCATTTCCTTTTTTGTGTGACATTTTCTGTTGAGTTGTAAATATATAATGATCCAATTACAGAGGTCTTCCCTAATGACTGCCTTGTGCTGAGTTTATTCTTCATAAATATGCTATAAATAAATAAATGTCTGTTTTTAAAATAATAACAGCAGGTTATTACAAATCAAAACACTCCATACCTTGGGCATGCACAGCTTGGAAACTACCACAGTATCTTGGGCCAAGTTTTTTAATAATTTCCAGAGTTTCCACTGATATGGCTTCTTCAAAGAGGTATGCAGGGCCTAGACGCCATATTAATGATGACTTTTGTTTCCAAATCCGAGGGGTGGCTATATATCCATAAACATCCACAAATGATGAAGGATCCATTGAAAGGAAAGGTCCCGGTAAGGCTTGAATATACAACATCTGTTGAAATAAAAAGGATGGGAGATGATTAACTTCAGAATTAATTAAACAAATGCATATGGATGTAAAATGATGTGCCTTATTCTTCTCTCAAAGCAAAAACTTATTTTATCAAAAAACATTAAAAAGATAACTCTCAAAGCTGAAAAACAGGGCAGCAAAACAGTTTATAAAATGCTGGTGGGAGTAAAAATGTGACACTGCGCCTTGGAAACAAATGTGAAAAGAAATATTGAAAACCACTAAATGTTTATCTGTTTGTCCCGGTCATTCCACTAAAAACCTGAATGTTCAGTATTGACACATTAATTTTCATGTACTAAAAATAATTACAGACATACAGAGTAGAAGGAAATAAATAAAACTCTATTTGCAAATGACATGCTCATGTAGAAAATTCCAAGGAATCTCCACACACACACACACACACACACACACACTCACTCCTAGGACTAATAAGTGATTTCAGCAAAGTCACAGGGCACAGGATTAACACACAAAAATCAATTGCATTCTGTATACTAACAATGAATATGCAGAAACTAAATACCATATTTTTCCATGTACAAGATGATACTTTTGTCTAAAATTGTTAGACCAAAAATTGGGGGTCATCTTATACATCGGAGTAATGGTTGACACTGATTTCTTAACATTGGGTTAGAAAAGTAGGGGTCATCATATACATGGGGGCATCTTATACACAGAAAAGTCCAGTACATACATACTTAATAAAGCAGGTAGAAGATCTGTATACTGAAAATTCTAAAAGGGTAATAAAAGAAATCAAAGAAGACCTATGTAAATAAAGAGATCTACCATGTTCCCGGACAGTAAAGATGTCATTTCTCCCGAAATGATCTATAGGTTCAATGCAATTCCTATCAAAATCTCAGATGGCTTTTTGTAGACAGGAAAATTAATTCTAAAAGTTATATGAGAAGACAAAGACCCTAGAACAGCTTAAACAAATAGCTTAACAAATAGCTTAATTCTTCTTTTTTGAAAAAAATTGGAAGTGCCACTCTACCCTATAGTAAAGCGTATTATATAACTACAGTAAAATGGTGTTAGAGCAACTGGACATTCAGAGGTAGAAATAAACTTTGACGTAAACCTCACATCTTAAACCAAAATTAACCCATAATTGATCACAAACCAAATGTGAAATTTAAAACTAGGAAAAGCACAGGAGAAAATCTTCAGCACCTAGGACTAACCAAATTCTTAGACTGGAAACCAAAAGCATTAGTAATAACAACAATAAAAAATTGATATACTTCATCAAAATAAAACTTGGGCTCTGTAAAATCCAATGTGAACCAGTATAAAAATAAGCTATAGACCTGGAAAAATTATTTGCAAATTACATATTTGACAAAGGACTAGTATGGAGAATATAAAGAAAAACCTTAAACCCAACAGTAAAAAAAAAAAAATCTAATTAGAAAATGGGCAAAAGACATTAACAGACCACTGAAGAAGATGGCGAATAAACACATGAGAAGATATTCAATTTTATTATCCATTAAGGAAATGCAAATTAGAAACACGAGTTATTACTACACACCTATCAGAAAGGCTAATTACAAAATAGTGACAATACCAAATGCAGACAAACTGGATCACTCATTTATTGCTGGTGGTAATGTAAAATCATAGTCGCTCTGGAAAACCATTGGGCAGTTCCTTATAAAACTAAACCCATAACTAAACCAGCAGTTGGACTGTCAGGGATCTACTTCAAAGAAACGAAGACTTAGGCTTACACAAAAACTTGTACACGAATGTTCTCAAGGGCTTTATCTGCAATAGCCTAAAAGTGGAAACAACCTAGATGTCCTCCCATAGTTAGGTATCCAGAGTATGAAATACTACTTAGCAATAAAAAGAAAACAAACTATGGACACATGCAACGACTTGGATGACTTTCTAGAGAATTCTGCTGAATGAAAAATCTAATCCTAAAACAATATAGTATATGATTCCATAGATATAACACCTTAGTATGACAAAATTTCAGATTACTAGTTGCCAAGATTTGGGACAGGGCTGGGTGGGGCGGTATAGGTGGGAAGTGGCTGTCACTACAACTTTTATGAAAAAGCCACACCAGGGACACTTGTGATGGAAATGTCCTGTATCTTGGCAGCAGTGGTGGTGGCAAAAACCTCACCTTATGATAGAATTGTATGAAACTAAATACACACACACACAAACACAAGTAAAACTGGGGAAATCTGGATGAATTAGCTGATCATACCATCGTCAATATCTCAGTTATGGTACCCTTCTACAGTTTTGTAAGATGTTACCAACTGGGAAAACTGGGTAAAAGGTACGCAAGATTTCTCTCTATTATTTCTTACAACTACATTGTAGCCCACAATCATCTCAATAAGCATTTCAATAAAATAAAGAAGAATCATTAAGAGATTTTCACAAACAAAAATTAATAATTTCAAAGCCCATGTGGATAATGTTTTCAAACAACAGTACAAGTTAACAAATATACAAAATTTTCTGTACAATGAAGTTACAACCACTTTTTAAGGGAAAAGTCTGAAAGAAACTACAAACGATGGTAAGATAGAAATCTTTCTACTTTTCTCTATTTTTCCGTATTTCAAAATACGTTTATAGATTTTTATAGACTATAAAGTCACTATATACATTCATATGTATGGAAATACACATTTTCTAAATGAGAGCTCATATAATTTCAGGAGTAGTTTTTTTGCTCCCAATTAAATAAGTTTTTCAAATAAAAACAAACCAAGCTTCCGACAGCGGCCTGCCTAGGGCGAGGGTCGCTGTGCCTGGGCCCGCCCCCGTCCACCCAGGCAGCGCTTACCCCGCCCACGCTGAGGCTCCGCCCCTACCCTCCAACACGGCCCTCCCCTATTCTCACTGCACCACTCAGACTGATTTACAAACTTAAAAGGTTTCAAATTACTCTCACATAATTTTGCTCAATTCAGGCTGTTGACATACTCCCCACCTTTCTAAATTTAATGTATCTTCCCTTGGAAATAAAAACAAAGGCTCGATATTTGAGAACAACTGTTAAGCTGGGTCATGCCCAACCCCAGCGCCCCCATCTTGTCCTTGGCCAGATGTCTGTATCTGTGAGGAAACACAGGCCTTTATGTTTATCCCATTTAAATTTCACTTACTGATCCTGAACCAACTTGTTGAGATCACCTTGGAAAGTCAATTCTGTCCGCCTTGGCCCTTGGCCACTCTCCAGGGCATACTTTGGCATACTCGGCATATCCCATGAAGTCCCACCACCCCCAACCTCCCTCCTGACTGACTAGTTTTGCTGGTCCTGTGAGGCCAGAGTTCATGTATGTACCAATTCACTCACCTACGCTCTCAGCCTACTCTTCGTGGCTGTAAATTCGGTGCAATTCACTACACGTTTGTTGCACCCTTACTCTGTGCCACCCCTGGCTAGGTGCAAATGAGATCCAAACATCAACAGGACATGCCTCTTAGCTTCAAGATGCATGAACTATTTCACAGAATACAACCCTATTCTGTGAAACAAGGCAGAGCAACAACATATCTGAAAAAAGAATTTTAAAAGTCCACCTGTAATCACACCTGAACAGGTAAAAACGAAGACACAGTGCGACCAACCACGAGGGTGACCACACCTCCTTTCCTGGTTAACGTAACTACTCCTGCTTCTCCAATAATAGCTCCAACCCCTTCCATTCCTCCTACTTGCTGAGTAAAAATTCTGAACAGACACAAACATCAAATTACGTCTCTTCCTGAGAGCACCCAGTTCAGAATACACTGACCCTTACTTCTTTGAACCCTCCCCAAAATCACCTAAAATAAGCCCAAATCCTATATAAGCCCGCCCTAACTTCTTGTTACCCCTGGGGGTAAGGAGTGTCTCGCTACAGCAAGCTTGATAAAACTAACTTTTGTTTTGTACCATATCCATACTCCTGGAAGTAGCTGACTGGTGGGCATGAACAATTTCCAGCACCTAAAACAGTACCTATCACGTAGTAGGTGCTCAATAAATACTGAGAGAGGAAAGGAAGAGAGGGAGGAAGAGAGGGAGGTGGAGTATTGTTAATGATTGAAGAAAAAGTTAACTTTACATTTTAGAGGACCTGTTTTTCTTATGCTCCTCACAAATCTTTCTGGTGATCAATGCCTTTTTCATGACAGTTTTACCGAAAGATAACATCAAGTTCATCTTTAGGTGTTCTACAGAATTTAGGCTGTTCTAACCTAATGATTCTCAACCTGGGCGGTCTTGCCCCCAGGGTAAATTTGAAAATGTGTGAAAATAACTTTTTGTGGTCACAAATGGGGAGAAAGGAATGATACTGCATCTTGGTGGGGGCAGGGAACAGATATTGCTAAATGTCCTGATAAATACAGAATAGGCCCCCACATCAAAATTACCCATCCCCCAATGCCAGTACTGCTGAACCGGGAAACCCCATTAATACAAGCGTCTCCATGCTGGCTGCATATTAGAATCAACTGAGAAACTCGGACATCATTAACAAGCTAGCCCGCCCACAGAGGTTCTGCCATAACTGATGTGGGGGTGCAATCTGTGCAAGGGAACTTTAAAGACTTTCTAGGTGATTCTAGAATGCCACCTAGGTTAAGACACTCTTTCTGGAAGCTGCACTCTGTCACCTTCTGGGCCCTTCCCTCTCTGGCTTCTTTGGGGACCTCTGTCAGTGGCTGCTGGAGCGGGTCCCTTGTCATTTAGGTGTCTCTAAATGGCAGCGATGAGACGCTGCCTCCGACTGTGTCCTCTCATCCCATTACCTTCTCGAAGCAGGGCACCATCCCGTCCTCACCATTCTTGCTCTAAATCTGGCAAGTCGAAACCTATGTAATCCTTGCTAACAGATGTCACCCCAATAAGTCTAACAATAAAAATGAATTAAAAAAATAAATTTGGCAAGTCGTGCTGGCGTGTGTGCGAGTGTGCTGTGCCAGTCAGCTGCATGTCTTAGCCCACTCCCGTTTGCCCCGAGAAGACTCGCCGGTGCACGTGCAGCTGCGCTGTTTACTCCGATATAACTCACGGATTATAGTTCTAAGCTTACCCCCAAAATTCACCACATACACGAAAACTTAAATACTGATGATCATCCACATGTCTGTCACGTTAGCATTAGACACAAGTTCTGTTTAGAAATCACTCCAAGGACAGTTGTTATGTTTTATGGTTTCACACTGAACACCACCAGTCCGGCTTGCTTCAGCCTCAGAGAGCATGCTCATGTCAACTCACAGGAACGCGGCGGCCAGCTGCACTTCCTTTCGAAATGGGAAATGGGTAAAATGTGACCAGACTTGCTTTGTTCACCTTAGAGATTTCTATTTTCCTATGACTATTCTTACAGTCCTAAGTGTCATGACTTTCTTGTTTCCATGTTTTACCTTCTACCCCGGATGTGTGACCTTTATTCCATTTCCTAAAGATGCCCTTGTTATGCCTGAGCTCAGCCAAGTGTTCTGGACAGCAAAGGGATTTCACTGGACACCAGCCCTGCCACCGCCAAAAGAAAACAGAGAACTAAACGGGACCACCCAGAGTGGTGGGGCCGGCGTGGCCGTGGGACCAGGGCAGCTGGGGGAGCCATCTCACCTTGGCTGAGCCAATGACCTGACCATCCAGGTAAGTAGAAACAGTACAATTCCTTTTCATTTCCTTGGTGACAACCACAGCCAGGTGATGCCACTGACCACATGCCAGCAGCTGGCCACACCTGACCCGAAGTTGGCGTCCTGCCGAAGGCTCAGAGTCGTCCTCGGGTTCCATGACATCTGGAAAAGAGAACGAACACCAGACCTCACATGCCGCTCATGCTGCAGCAACCCAAGGAGACAGGATGAGGCCTTGGGCCTGAAGACCCATCGCAGTGCCCCCTCTTATAAGATAATAACAGCAGCAGCCATCACTGCTGAGGTCTTGCTTTGTGCCATACAGTGTTTTAATGGCTGTTATAAATATTATCTCATTTTATTTTCATGACAACCCTGTGAGGTACGGTGGTGCTACATGATCCCCATTCTACCATCCCAAGGCACAGAGAGGTTAGGTAACTTGCCCAAGGTCACACAGCTCAGGTACAAACCCAGGAGTCAGGCTCCAGGTCTAGCCCACGCCAGACTGCCTCCACAGGGATGCACGTTTTCTAGCAAAGTCCCATGACACAGCAGGAAAGGGCAGTGGCGCTGTGTGTCAAGGATGCCATGCTGTCCTGTAGGGTGTTTCACTATAACACTCTCAGGGCCTGTAAGAACAATAGGTGTGGCCAGCATATGCTGGGCTTGGCCATCTAAGGCCACTGTAGGCCATCACAGGTGGGTGAACTTAGACAGCCAGGCTGAACTCTGAGTAGCAGACCCAGGATCAGCCACAGTACTATTCAAGAGTGCTGGACTCCTGGGCTCTTGCACCAGGAGCAGCTTGACTTAGCCTCATTTTCCCCAAATGTGGACAAAACCAATGTGGACTCCCAACACCTTACCCAGGGACTGAAACTCTTTCTCTTCTGTAGATACAATCAAGGAGAGGTCTTCTGGGCAGAGGCTGACAGAGAAGCAGACAAAGGGCTGCTCGGTCCTGGCCAGGTGGCGCACCAAGGTTAGGAAGCGGAGAGGGTGGCCCTCAGTGACAGTGCTGTGTCTGCTGATCAGGAACCAGCAGGAGAAGGTCAGACCCCCAGGGTGAGGGAAAGACCTGGCGGCACCTGGGGTCAGAACACAAGCATAACTGTAGAACTGTATGCCTGAAACCTATGTAATCCTTGCTAACAGATGTCACCCCAATAAGTCTAACAATAAAAATGAATTAAAAAAAAAACAAGAACACAAGCATACCCTTAGGCTTTGTCCTGCTGTGGAAGCTGGTCTAGACTCACTGTCATTCTTTAACCCTGGGTGGTCCTACTGTGTGCCAACAATGTGCCTCGCCTGACTTGTGCCCACTTTGCCTCAACCCCACCTGGCAGGATGCTCTTGTTTCCTCAGTATTCTCTCAGTAATAAGTCATATTTCCAACAGGACTTGAGTCTAGATCCTCAAAGCTGCTCTCTGGTTTGGTCCGACCTATAATTTCATGCTGCCTTGCCAAGGGGATCTCAAGGTGGGGCAGAGGGCACTGGCCTCTCCCAGCTGAAGCCTGCACTGGGCGGGCTTCATTCTAGGGACACCCATGCCCTCCCACATCAGAATAGGTCAGCAGTACCGGTGGGGCATGCTCTCCTCACTGAACAAGCAGAAGCAGACTTGGTGCTCCACACTGATAGGCCATGAATGCTCAGTGCCCACCCTCCCATAGGAACCCAGACCCTGGTTTCCCTAACAGACAGCGCCTGGCTTCCAGCTGAGCATATCACTGTGCAAAGTGTGCCAAAGCCCAGGTCAGTCCCCATGAGAGCCAAGGACAGGCTTGTTTCTGGCTAGCCATCAACATAGAACTCTCTGGGAGTGAGGTGTCCATTTCAGCCTTTGTTAGTCACTGAGAAAATGAATCAAACTGAGGTTCAGCCACCAGGTCACCCACTGAGCCCATCAGTGCTAACTGAGCCCCTCAATGCAGATCCATGAGCTGGGCCTTTGGGACACACAATGAACAGGACATCCCTGCCCTGAGAGAGGCATGACAAACTGGAAGGATGACTCATCTACAGATTCACAGGACCGAGAGGAAGCCACAGGCTTTCTTGAAATGCCAAGTGAAAATATTGAAATCAAGGCTCCCCAAGGAATTATTTCCCAGGCAGAATGAGGAGAGTTCAGGAAGCACCTACCTGTCCCAATCCCTCCGGAGATTGAGTACTCGGTGCTGGTCCCCATGACCGTAGACAGGGTCGGAATAAACAGACAGCTAGAAACAAGAAAGGGGCTCAAATCATTGACCTGCAAGCCAGCCTCTGGCTGTGACAACTCCTCTCTGTCCCTCTGCAGGGGACTCACTCACTCTTAGGCCATGAGGCTCCAAGGACAGAAAGGAGCTGAGACTGGTACCAAGGCCCTAAGAGAAGAAGTCCACCTTGAGACTGGAGGAGAGAACATTCCAGAATACAGACATGCCAGGAGAAGGAAAGGGTCCAGGCCCTACAGAGCTGGAGATGCTGCCCCTAAAACGTCACTGAGTAGACAGAGTGTCCATGACCCAGATGGAGTCCACTGCCGAGTGGTGAGAACTGCTGGAAACTACAATTTTGTAATCAATGTCATAATTCATGTGAAGCACTGGGAAATTTATAAAGTATATTTCAAATATACAAAAGCCCATCCATCATACCCGTAACCTTCCACAGACATGTCAAATTCCACGAACGATGGAGCCAAGGCAGCCCTCTGAGGTTGCACGTTGCGCGGGGACGTCATGGAGATGAGGCTCAGTGCCATCTGCAGGGCGGGGGTAGAGCCCTGGGACAGCCCCGAGGGCCCAGTGGTCTGTGTGACTGCTGGGCATGGTCCAGCATCCTGGGTGGCTCTCGTAGGACCCTCAACAGTCTCTGGTACCACTGCCTGGGACCCTATGATAGCAAGCAGAGATGTGTCATGGCTCAAAGCATTTCCACCCTACTTCTGACAACCACCCTGACATTTGTGCCACAGCCTCTGCTGTGGAGGGTTCTGTACAGTCACCATGCATTTCCTAACTACTGCGAGGGTGGCTCGTCTGAGCCCTCCCATCTGGGCTCTTCTGATTTTGATAACACTGGACCATGGCAACAAACTCCTCCTAGAAACTTCTCCCTTTAATTCCACCATGCCCCCTCTCCATGTTGCTGTCACTGGCATGCCCCATTGGCAGTCACTCTGAGACTCTGGGCTGGTCACTGACCTCCACACTTTCTTTCACAACAGCCGATCTTCTTGAAAGCCCTCGTCTCCCACCTCTAGCTCCCAGCTCAAGCCTGACTCGATCTTGCTTCATGTCCTTTGTGAGCTTATATTCAGTGTGCCCGTGGCTTCCTTTTCTCCAGACTGTTTGCCTGGACCAGCATTCTCCCAGGTACCAGGCCTGATACCAGGGGATCCACCAAATGCTTTGACCTCTTAGCCCCTAACTCTCCCCTGAGCTGGGCAGAAAGTCGTCCCTGGGCACCTCAATTCTCTCTGGGGACCACCAATCCCTCTGCATGTCCTCATCTGCTCCATTGGGCAGCAGACAAACTCGTTATAACCTGTCTGCTTCCCACCTGCTGTCAGTGAGCCCTTACAAGTAACGCATATCCTCTTTTAATTCCCGTTCACCTGCCCTGTGCTCTGCTCTGTCCTCACCTGAGCACGCAGAGTCTCCTCCATGCACACGAGATGAACTGGGGATTTTCATTGCAGCCCGCGTAAGTGAGGGGGTTCCAAGACCTAAAAACTGTCTAAATAGCATAACATACAAAAGAACCAAATGACAACTTTGTGTGGGTAGGCATTTCCTCCAGCTTCATTTGTGTCCTTTCCTAGACCCCAGTGCCCCCCGAGCTCTCATTTCTCTGCCTGGAAACCCTTTCAAGTCAAGCAGCAGCAGGCCTTCCCTGTCCTTACTCCCAGGTCAGAGAGCTGGTGAGCTCTGACTTTTTAGGTGCTTTTGACCAGTGACGAGGTAGGAGCCTCATACTGGACCGTGAAAGGAAAAGGGATCTGTTAGAAAATAACTTTGTCATACGCTGTTTATAAGTTTCTAACAGAAGTATTGAACAGCTGAAGTGAGCATGGTGACCTTGTCTGGTAGCTGCATGTACAGAGAGTGAAGGAGGCTGGCCTGACCCCTGGGTCCCATGACTGTTGGCTGAAGGGGATATCTTCCATTCCCTCTGCACTTGGCCCTATGTGTCAGCAAGTCCCCAGCAGGTCGGTGACCCCTGGGCACCCCCGCCTACCCTGTGACAGGCTGGGGTGGCCTGGCCAGAGGTACTTAGGGGATTCTTGACTTCCCTCCTGCAGCCTCTGTGTCTGCTCTGCTCTGCCTCTTCCCTCCCTGCTGCAGCTCCCTAGGAAACACGTGGCTTCATGAAGGGAACTGCCAGCAGGAAGGCCCCACAGGATACAATGGTGCTGCCCCCGGCCCCTTCCTTGTCAGGAGTCCTGGCCGCTGCCCCCAACACCAGCCAAGTTCCTTGCAGTCTAGCCTTGCAGGCACAGTCAGGCCCTCATAGCTCCCACCCCTCTTGGTAAGGCATCTTCACACGCTGGGTTCTCTCCTGTCCTGGGCTGGGGAACGTCTACATGGGCCTCCTCGGGGCTCACCAGGCTGGCTTCTTCGAAGCCCCGCCTCTTTACACCCCATCTCCCCACTGTGGTTCTCCAAGTCATTCCAGAGCTCTCCACCAAGCATCCCCACAGAGCTGTTCTGTATTGTTGAGGGACCCTTTGACTATGGTCTCCACCCCCTGAGACCATCGGCTCAAGGAAGGGCCTTTGCTTTGTGGGCCCGCACCCTGCCCGAAAAGTCCCATGGCTCCTCCCTAGACTTGCAGTGTCCAGTGCTGGGAAAGGCCGCGTCCTGCAGTGGGCAGAAGGGCATGGGGCCGCCTGTTGCTGTGCATGCCTCCTGTCCACTGTGCATGCGCAAGGCTGCCAGGGGCTCAAAAGTATTTCCCACGCAACACATAGTACCTTAACACATCTGGTTCAATGGCTTGAGAAGCAAGCTTTTCAAAAATCCTGATCAGGCCCGAGTGCAGGGGGCTGTTGCTGATGGTCAAGGCCCGGTGGCAGGAGGTCATGAGGGTCCTGAGCATCCCCGCCTCACACATGACCTGCCGGTTCTTCTCCGATTTCACCAGGGACTGGATGTGACTGGCCATGGAACACTGGATCTCCTTGGAAAGCTAGAAGGTAACCAAAGCCAACCGTGAGTCTCTGAGGTCAGAATATTTCGTTGACAACTCTGATAAGCTCCTGACCAGGCCTGAAATTGGTTGTGGAGCAAGAAGCCTGCGCCCACCACAGCCTGTCCTTAGTGCACTCTGGTTGCCTCAGGTGTCCTCACACCTCCCCTTCTCACACACAAGGGTAGGCCCTCGAGGCCCACCTGAGGACATGAGCTGCTAGAATCAGCTATCGAAGAGGCAAACTGGCAGGCGAGACCCACATCTGCCCCAGAGATGGGTAGTGTTTGACCCACATGATATGTGAGTAGTTCCTGAATTCATTGCTCTAATTCAAAAGTCTGAAGATTTCACATAAAAGTGCAGACATATGGCTCCTCTCAAAAGATAGAAAGATCTGGTTAGGCAGGTTGGCAGCCCCGTTTCTATTGAGAAGCAGTTGGAGATGGGCAGTGGCTGTGCCCTCTGGTGGGCCTCCCGCTCCACCCCACCACAGCTGACTCACTTAGCAGTCCTGCCTTTGAACTCCTGACGTAGAAGGTGGAATTCGCCTGGGAGCACAAGACCCAGGAAGTGCCCCCCCCACACACACTACTGGCTGGGGCACATGCAGCCCTCTTCGTCTTCACCCAGAGTGGCACCACAGGTCCTGGGGGAGCCTTTGCTAACATCTCCTCTTCAGTCCCCAAGTGTCATCTCCCTCACCACCACGCACCCAGACAAATTGTCCTTTGTCCAGCTCTGCGTTGTAAGTGCATTTTGACACATGGACAGGTAAGCTCTTACCTTACCCCATGAGATTGAGGGTCACTTCGCTATCTTTATGTCCTGAAAGCCCATAGAAGAGGGTGCATAGAGTCTGCTCAATAAATACTTGAGCTCAATACAATACCTTGTCCTAACAATTTTCCTTTCTTCATAAAAACATAAACCTCCGTAATTCCCAACCCTCTCCAGATATAAAAACTTGAGGGGGGGGGCGTAAATTTCCTTCACAAAAAATCTTGGGATATTCACATTCTCTTTTACTGCTATACAAGGTATTGTCTGAAATAAGAGGGATAGCAGCTAGATCTTAATGGAATTTTCCTGCAGTGGGTGCTATGGTGGTCCCCCCCAGACCTCCTCTTTGAACAAGTGTACACATCACAGCTGCCTTTTCCTTGGAGGGCTACTCTCCTATAAGTGGGAGCTGGCCTGCCTGGGGGCTATATGGCCCCCATGTATATGCTGATGAATGTGCACACATGCATACATATGTGCACATGCATGTATAGAACCATAAACATACAAACATGCCCCGACACATGTAAACAGATAATCACATACACACACACACACACACACACACACACACCCCAGACTATAGCCAGCGAGGTCTTGCCTTTCAACCTTCGTGGCATAATTCTTGAGTTAGCAACTCAAGCCAAAGTTAGACTTCAGCTGACAGCACATCCTAACTCAGCTCCCTCCCCGCACCATCCTGCTGCCCTCACTCCCTTCCCCTTTATCCCTCCATGCATGAGTCCTGTCACCAGAACTCCTGTCTTGGGCCCCACTTAACCCAACCTGAGGCACTGGCATGCTCTCATATTGCACATCTTTGCCCTAGCTTGTGGTTTTAAGCAGAGATCTATGACAGTGCAGATGACATCTAGTTTAGTCTACCACATAAAGCCAAGGGTGACCATGAAGGCACTTATTGAATAATCTTTATCTAATGGGGAATGACTTCTGGTCCCACCAAGTCTCAGACCATCTGTCACCTATGTGTGTTCCCCCTGAAAGCAGTCTTGGAGTTCCTCCCTTCTTCCTCTTCTTTCCCTTCTCCCACAAACAAGTATTAACTGCTTCTTCAAAGTCGGTCTGGGCAGAGTTCTAGGCATTTCAAGGTGAATATACCCCCACTTTCACAGGAATCACAGTCAAGTTGAGACAGGTGGAGAGCATCTCGCTCCAGCAGGAGATGGACTCTAGCAAAGAATTCATGCAGTCTGAGCGGGGAGGGGCTCCCCACAGCCCCTTGCACATTTCAAAGAGTTTGTGGAGTTGGAAGGGAGACCAGGCCTGGCTCTTACTTTGGTGCTAAATTTTACCCTGTGATGGGAATATTTCCTGGGTGTTCAGGATGTGGCAAGACCTAGTTGAAGCATGTTGACATGTATAGATTATGCAATCCCTAGAAGGACACCTATGAGGGAAGTACTATTAACTATCTCCATTTGACAGACAAGGAAACTGAGCCCAGAGGACTCAGTTGTCCAAACCACACAGTGAGGGCAAATCCTGGTTGAAAAGCACCTCACTCCACCATCAGCTCCCGACACGTACAGTCCTTTGGAGGAGCCCAGAGACGGCCAAGAGAATGTTTCTATCACGAAGGCATTGAAATTAAGATAAGATGGCACTCTTGCACAGGCCATGAACCCACTTTTGTGGCATGTATGTTTCAAGGGTTAACTTATACGGTAAAACATATTTACCCTGTTGATCATCAGTTTCTAAATTTTTTTAAAAATGAATGGGTCACACAGCTTACCCCCCCTGTCCTCCAACTTCCTTCTAGAACCATGGGCTCCATAGCTCCTGCCTCAAAAACTGATGGCATTCAGTAAAATGTTCAGCTTTACAATACCTTCAGTAACATTTCAGATTTGAAATTTTAGACTATTTAATTTTAGTTTAAAATGTAACTACAGTAGAATGGTTTACGAGGGGGACAATTCCCAAGCAGGATTTTGCCATTCTGAAATGTCCTCATTTTGCCAGTATCACTGATGTCAAGGAGTGATCTAATCACTCACAGATGATGGTCCCTGCAAAGGAATGAATATTTGTGTTCCTTCAAAATTTGTATATTGATATGAAACCCCCCATTTGCATTTGGAGGTGGGGCCTTTGGGAGGTGATGAGGTCATCAAGTGCGCATGAATGGAATCAGTGCCCTTATAGAAGAGACTCCAAAGAGCTCCCTCCTCCCTCGTGCCATGTGAGGACACAGTAAGAAGAGGGCCAGCGATGTCTCACCAGACACCAAATCTGCCAGCACCATGATCTTGGACTTCTCAGCCTGCAGAACTGTGAGAAATGAATGTCCATTGCTTATGAGCCACCCAGTCTGTGGTATCGTGTTAAGGCAGCCCAAATGAGCTGTGGTGTCTGCAGAGTCAGCCTGAGCTGATGGAGGCATGTGTGTAGCCAATAGGAACCAAAACAAAAGGTTGAAATGCCAAGACTGCCTTGCAGTAAGCAACTCCATCGCCTTGGCTTGGAAGGGCTCTTCCACAGGGAATCTACTGCACATCCTGACTCTCTTCCCCAGATCTGTCTTCTGATGCTCCAAGCAAGCCGGCCCCATCTGACAGGGCCTGACTTCTGTCTCCCTCCTCAGCTCTTCTCACAACAGAAAAGGAGCTTCACTTCCACCCTCTTGCCTGGGACTTTCCCTCTCCCAGAACTTGGATTTTTGGAGGGAAAAGTTGGGGAGACTTCAGGGGAAGTGTTGGAGAGTTGTATGAAGCAAGATGCAAAAATAACATCACCATGTGTTAATAATAAGGATTAAAAATAAACGTCTACAAGCTCCAGTTTTTATTACCTGCTGCCCTTCACTTACTGCTTTGAGGACTTTTGATTTACTTTTCTGTTTGTTTGTTTTTTGTGCCCTCCCTCCCCCACCCCATCACCCCAGCCAGAGCAGACAGACTTAAAATCTAAATCCACAAATGAGAAAAAGGAAAGAAAAAAGGAAAAAGTTTTCAAAAGGGAGAAATGCTGATCTGGCCTAATGATGCCACAAGTTTACTCCAAAATTGCTCAATACCCCATAATGGAGGAGGGAAAATTGATCGTCCTCATTATCGCTGTGGCTCCGTCAATACCAATATTGCCTTGTTTTGAATAAAATGTGCTGTTTTTTTCAAAGTTGGTTCCAGTAAAATGGGGTTTTAGTGAAAATATGAGCAGTAGCAGGAAGCCAGTCTGGTTTCTCCCCTCCAAATGGATTGATTTCCCTAACGCACAGGAAAGGGGATGATGGTTCAATTAGGACTCAGTGGTAAGCACAGCGGGTCACCAGGCTGGCCACAGGCAGACCCCCAAAGGCAAATCATCATAGAGCTGTTTGTGGGATGGCCTTAAGAGTTTCCTGCTTTCTGCACTAACAGCTGTGCCCGCAAGTTCATCCCCCACCCCGCCACTGTCCCTATTGCTTCAGATTGATTCGGTCCCAGAGCCCACTGAGGGCTGGTCCCCGTGGGTGGGTCCTTCCAAGAAGGTGTGGGACTTGGGTACATCGGTTCACATTATGTCTTCTGGACCTTAACTACGGTGTCCTGACGTAGATGTGAAAACCATCGAAAGATCAGAGTCTGCTTCCCCCAGACGCTTAAAAAGAACTAGGAGCTTCAATTGAGCCGCTCAAGTTTGTGTTAGTTGCTTGTTTCAATTTTGCTGAAATATTCTTTATGTGATGATTTTGGAAGAGAGATGGTACAATTTAAGTGACCTCAGCTTTTAAGATCAAAGACTATAAATGGGATGCCAGAGATAAATAGGGCCAATATATGTGTTTTGCTTAATAAGCTATTATTACAGTGTTTATCTTTGCTTACTTAGTTCTTTCTTAATAAGGGCATAAACTTTCCATTTCGCCAGGGTCCCCACCAGCCTGATATTAGTTATGCCCATGTGGCCCTGTAGGCATGGGACTTTGCGACCTTGGTTTAGGTGTTGTATATTCTAAATCCCATCCAGTCAGTAGGCTTCCTTGATGC
This sequence comes from Lyroderma lyra, assembly GCA_004026885.1. Taxonomy (NCBI): domain Eukaryota; kingdom Metazoa; phylum Chordata; class Mammalia; order Chiroptera; family Megadermatidae; genus Lyroderma; species Lyroderma lyra. Next base: position 26,828 of record PVJL010004823.1, read on the forward strand.
ACTTGTATAGTTTCACAACTAAGACCAGATGCACGTGGAACAGTACCTGCTCTAAATCTTCGGCTTCCTTACAAATTACACATGCATGATAGCTGGTGCTTCCTGGTAACCCGAGCCAGCGTCGTTCCTACATTTACAAAGTATTTGTCTCTTTCCGGCTTACTTCCCATCGCCCCTTTGCTCCACCCCATACTCCAGACCTAGTAATGTTCTCAGCCTTCACTCAACACACCATGGCCTTAGGGACTGATGCCCAAAGTTGGGAAAGCATTTTCCAACCTTATCCTTTTGCTGAGTTCCTATTTATCATTCAAAAGACAATGCATGTGTCCTCTCATCTAAGAAACCTCTTCTGACTTTCCCAACCAGCACTGTGCTTACTTCGGTTATTGGAAATACCCGTTCCGTAGGCTCATTTGCATCTCTCTCTCTCTCTCTCTCTCTCTCTCACTACCACATCCTCTACCTCTTTCTCTCTTCCTGGCCTCCTGCAGCCCCCACCTCACTGTGCACTGTGCCTCAGATGACAACTCCTCACCCTGTCTCCCTAGCACCTATCTCTGTACCTCAAACAATAGCTGCCCAGTAAGTATGAGCACAAGGGTAGAGGTGTTCTGAGAAATAGGAGGTGCACCTGACCCAGAGAGCTGAGAGTCTTCTCAGAAAAGGTGATGTGATGATTAATTGTTGAACGATAATGAAGAGAGTCAGACCGACAAAGCAAATGGTTTTTCTGGGAGAGATAAGAGCATGTGCAAAGGCCCAGGGAGAGAGAGCAAGCATGGCCTCCCAGGGAAAGCCTGGGGGTCATGGCAGCTATCAGCCCAGTACATTCACTCCAGCACCCAAACCCCTCCTCTGCAATGAGTCTGTGGTCACCCCTGAGGTGCCTGAGCTGGAGCATGAGAACGTCACCAAGGAAATCAACTTGTAAACATCCACCCAGGATGATATCTGCACAGGACTATGGCTGCACAGCCTGGAACCTGAAACATCTATGACGTGTTTCCATCGCCTTGGATGCATCCCCTCACTCCATGGTAGCTGGATGAGGTGAGCACTGCAGCCCAACAGAAGCCTCCCTGGGACCCCACACCACCCTCCGGCCAGACCCCTTCCTGTGGCTGGGGCATTCTCAGGTTACCCGGGAAGACAGGCATTAGCTTGCCCTGAGTATCTCTATTGCTTTGGCCAAAGTAAATTGCTGCCACAACTCTTTTGTTAAAAGATAATTTTAAAACAGATTTTTGGTTGTTATTGTTGTTGTTGTTGTTAACAGATTCCATCCATGATTGTCTGGAGGAGGTTCCTTCAACCAGACTATAGAGAACGCAGTCTCTTCTAGAAATACAGGATCTATTCACAAGCAAGCTGTGTGTGGCTCAAGGCCTGCTGTGCAGCTTCTGAGCTTCCAAATAGCCATTCAGCATCCCATCATCTTCCAGGCACAGGGCACGCAAACATCTACCCAGAGTCCGTCCTCATGCTGACTTGACACTAACTGACAGACAAACTTGGGCTATTAGCTTTCTGTAAGCCTCAGTTTCCTTCGCTTTAAAATAAGAATAGTGAAAATACCTCTCATTATGTTTTGCTGTGGGAGTCAATAGAAATAGCCCTCATAAAAGCACTTCTTCTTATAGGATGCAAGTGTTTTCATGGTATTAGCCCCTCTTTATCTCAGTCTTATCTTCTTTCCTAATATCAATAAGATTCCTTCCAGCTGAGTAGCCAGTTTGCATGGCCACTGTGTGTTGTGCCAGCTCAGTACAAGAGACGCCTACCTTGTCATCTGGCCCCATCATGAGGGATGGGTACTAACGTCACTATGTGTGCACTGTCATTCTTCCAAGTGCCTTGGTGTACGAGCTCATTTAAGCCTCAGACCAACACCATGTGCTAAATGCTATTATTACCCCATTTTACAGATGAGGAAACTGAGGCCCAGAGAGACTATGGCTTGTTGAGGTTACCCAGTGAGTGGGGGGACAGGAATTCAAACTAGGGGGACCGTTCCAGGGGCCACTTCATTGCTGCAATCGCTGACTCTCAGGCTTCTAGGTGCTGAATCTCACAGAACACTAGCTAGTTCCAGGATTCAGGGCTGCCTTTACCTTGAAGGTTCTGTAGGTCAGGGAGATGGGGGGAGCCAGATCAGCATGAGCTGAACCAGGCAAAGCCAACTGAAACTGCTGATGCTATAGATTGAGCACTGTGTGCCCATGCCATCCTGTCTTAGGCCAACCCCTCAAAACTTATAGAAAAAACTATGTGCTCACAGGCTTGTCCCACACAGTATCTGCCATGCCTAAATGTATTTGGCTGTTTCCACCATCTTGACAGGCCAGATGGGAGTCCTAAGGTATATGCCCCTCATTGGTGACCACACTCCCAAGCCCTTGGCTCTCAGAGCCAGTCAAGGTCAGGGGACTCGTCAAGTCAAAGCACTGGACTCTCTCCATCGCAAACATAACACCCTATTCAGAACTCTCAGTGCAGAGTTGCTCACTACCTTCACAGTTGCCTATGTTATTGCGGCAAGTGTGTCCTTGTATTGAACCTAAGTTTTACACTGTTTACCTAACTGGTCCTTGTTGTCTTACCACCAGTCAACCCACAAGTATTTCCCAGCTCTCATCTTCCCACAGTCTTTTTTCTCTAGACTACACACTGTGAGATCAGGCCCCTCATCATCTTGATTTCTCACCTCTGGACAAACACAGACATGGTGCGTTAAGGGATCAGGGGCTCATCACCTACCTTTGGCTGGGTGCTCTACTTCTACACCTATAGCCGAAGATAAAAATCACCATAGCGGTGTCCTCACCCCACTTGGGACTATTATTGACCTTGCAGTAGACCCCCAGAACTCCCATACACACATTCCTCTGGCCTTCTTTACCTTTATGAATGTGTGAGTGTATGTGTGAGTGTGAGTGTGAGTGTGAGTGTGTGTGTGAGTGTGAGTATGTGTGAGTGTGTGTGAGTGTGTGTGAGAGTGTGTGTGAGAGTGTGTGTGTGAGTGTGTGTGTGAGTGTGAGTGTGTGTGTGAGAGTGTGTGTGAGAGTGTGTGTGAGTGTGAGTGTGTGTGTGTGTTTGTGTACATTAAGACATGAGCACAAGCATGATTATCTCTGCTGAATTTTGACTCAATGGATTTTGATCTATTGCCTAAGCTGGTAGAGACCCTTTGCATCTCCTTCTTCCATCTACCACTGAAGCTTCTCTCAGATCACTGATCAAATTTAGAGCAGGCAGAGGAGAGGACCCTAGTCTTTGAATTCTTAAGTGGATATTAACATAAAGTTCAATTCTCTGTTGTTAACTTATTGATAGTATAATGACATTTGAAAATATACCCAAAATGTATTGCCTTTCACTTAATATTTTCAAAATTTTATGTATTATGACCCAGAATCCTAGGAATACAGAATACCAAAAGTGGAAAAGAAGGGTAGGGGGGATGATGGAACACAAACTGTATGCCAGGTTCTGCACTAAGTACTTTACAATCATACTCCCCACTGCTCTCCTCAATGGGAACATATATGAGACACTGAGACTTTAAGAGGTTACATCAGTTTCCTAAGGTCACATAGCCAACAAGTGGCAGAACTGGCACCCAGGTCTCACTCCAAAGCCCATGACTTTAACACGGCATCATGCACTGCTCATAAGGAAGGTAACTTACTTACCTCATAAGGGTCGTAAACTGATTATCCATAGACATGTTTTGTTTGTGGGCAGTGTTTGGCTTTGCCTTGATTGCCCCCTAGTTGGGCGTGAGTAATTTAGGCAGAGCAAGGACCCTTCCCTACAGCCACAGGCCTCACCACTCCTGCTGTTGGCACCTGACTTGATTTAAGCATTTGCTTTACCTCCCTGAGTCGAAGACAGCAAGTGTACAACCCCTGGAACTTAGACCAAATCTGAGTAGCTGAATTTGACATGCAGATAAAGGAGGTGGGCGACTTAAGTCATAGAAATAATGATGGTAAAAGGGACTAGAAGAAAGGTCACCTGATTATCAGACCAGAGCTCATCCTCTCAACTTTAACTTCTGCTCCATCATTCTATGTCCACTGTAGCTTGCTTTTGATCTTCTTAATGTCCATACGAGATTGGCTCCATTTGCTCTATTTAAGAAGCTACCCTAAGAAGTCACCTGAAGTTTGACCAGGATCTGAAATTTTCCACTCAGGAACAATAGAAATGTTTGGGGGATGGTGTTGAGAACGAAAGAGCATAGGGCTCCTAGAAATTCAGCATATTTGGAACTTCTAATGCGTTACAATTTAACAAAGCAAGACTCCTACTTTATCAATTTCTCTTTCTAAACAGCCTACCATTACATAATGCTACCAGGGCTATTAATGCTGTCAATATTTTAGTTATTTGAAACTCATATGACTAGTCCAATGTGTTTGAAATACAGGCAAATTCCAGAAAATGCCATTCTTTTCTAAACTAAGGGACAAATGAGTTGATAGACAAATACAATTCCCAGCCAGATCTTATTTCTGTCCCAACAGACTATGCAGAAAGTTTCCGTGGCCATAGAATCTGGTCTGCACCCAACAATACCTTGAGGTCAGACTGATCATACTGTTGCTTCCAATGATCTCCCATGGCTCCCACTTCCTTAGGAAAGGCAACATGGCCCAGAGGCAGGAGGTCTGGGAGCCTCACGTCAGGGATAGCCACCACTTAGCTATGATGTTCACTGTCAATTGCTAGAAGTTTCAAGTCCTCATCTGCCAGGTGGGAATATTGACATCCATCTTGCAGGGTTATTATGAATATTAAAATGCTTGTGGAGCTTTTGGCAACTAAAGTAGTAGCTATACCACTTAGCAAGTGCTTCCCGTCATGCAGTGTGTGTTCTGCTCACTGAGCTCAGCATGCACGCATCACTTCATTTACTCCTCATGATAATGCCACAAGGAACATTTTATCCCCATACTACAGCAAAGAACGTTAAGGACAAAAGAGGTTGAAAACTTTCCATGGTTCTGTGACAAGTGGCAGACCTGACATTTGACCAAAATCTGCTGTTTTCAGAACCTACACTCTGCCTTCATATAGTGGGTACTCACTGAACATTGTGGTGGTGATGATAACGACAAGAATGAACGATAACCCAATAAAGTTCAGTTCTCTTAACATGGTATTCAAACTCCTTCCTAATGTGGCTTCATCCAACCTTTTCAGGCCCACTCACTGCCTTTGAAGCCACATGGTCCACCCTGGCCCAACTAAACTAATCGACGTCCCAAATGAGCATCTTCCTTTGTGCCTCTCTCTGTGTCTGAGCTTCTCTTTCCCCACCCCTCTAATCTAACATGGATTTGTCTTTTCTTTAAAGCTTAGCTCCAGGGTCCCCATCTCTCTGTGGTTTCCCTTCCTCTTTGTCCCAAAACCTTGTGGACAAGCCTTTGTTGAAGCTATCAGAATGTTGTCTTACTGTCTTGCAGTCTGTTGTCAGACTGCAAGTTCTTGTGACATTTGGCTTTGAATCTGCGGTGGCGCCCAGTCGGGGTTTTCTAATTATCCCTCGAAGCAAACGCATCACACTGGTTCCTGCAACACGGGCTGAGTTCCACATCTCTGGGGGAAGTAGAGTGGAGCTTGGGTCCGGAAGCCCTCCCGGTACCAGCCAGAGTTCTAGCCCACAGTCATGTTCCTATAGCAAGACCCCCAGGGCTGCTGAGTATGCCAGAAAGGGAAAGTGTCCTTTTTCCCAATCAGTCATTTCTTACTGGGGCTAACTCAGCTTCAAGAGAACTTGAGCTGAACTCCATGTTTGCCTTGTGCTTAGGACACCTACATTCATAGTAAAATTCCTGCAGTTTAATTGTAACACTGATAATGACACAAGAGGCAATAAATAAATATAAATAAAAAATAAAAAGCTGTATTATCTGTTTCCAAGAGCAGCTCACAGGGCTAGCCATTTGGAGAAGAAGAAAACACCTCTTGCTGGTGAACAGGGAGAATGTAATGTGGTCACAGAAAACAAATCTGACAACCCACATATGTAGTTATTTAAGTTGTTGCTTCTAAAAAGTTATCTGCACCTAAAAGGCCATCAACTCTTCACCCATCAGGTAGGAAGAGCACCTGAGGGCCATAAGGTGGGTGAGAGGATAGGGAAGGCTGGGAACCATCAGGCCGACCTAAATGGAGATGAGTGGGAGCTCACAGCCCATCCTTTTAGTAACACTGCCATCTACTGAAACTTCCTGCTCCTTCTCCTGCACCTAAGTACACAGTCCTGCAGTCAGTTTCGTGTCAGCACTTTATTGTGTGGTCTCATTTCTCATTTGATTTACTATTCTATTTGTTGTTATGGGGTTTTTCCACCTCTTCCTTTCAGAAATTAATTACTGTAATTATCCAACTTTGAATAGCTGCTGATTTGGCATCTGCAGAAAATATTTGAGAAAATGCACCACTACATTTCATTTGCATATTTGAGAGACAGTGAGGGAGAATTAGACTTTTCCTGAATTACTTATTGTGACCTGAATAGAGAAAAAGTATCCTACCAAATGAGATTTCCATTTGCATATTTAATTTGTCTAATTACCATCATAGCATGAATGGAAGTTCTTCCCCATCCATACATTAATGTGAAAGCTCATGAAGTTTCCCTGAAACTCAGGCTCATCCACAGATTTTCCCTCATCCTCAGATGGAAGGACAAGCCACTGTCCACTGTGCATCACTTCATAGGCCATCATTGTGCTAGAGTTTGCTCAGTGTGTCCATGAACGACCGTTTGATGGCTAAGACCCCCCAAACCACTGGCTTAGTTATTCTTAATGCAAGTCCATTGCATAGTACAAAACATGAGTGCAGCCAAGGAGGCCAGACACCCTCACAATGAGGCAACAATGCCAGGAAAAATGTACAAGGTCCAGACTGTACCACCTTGCATCCTGCAAAAACTGCAAAGATGAAAGACTCAGTCATCAAACACATTTTGACCTTGGGCCTGGGCCTGTTTCACATCTCCCCTCACCAGCCCCCAAACCTTAGGAAGTTACACAACTTTCCTAAGCCTCAAGCACCTGCAAAATGGGGAGATTCTCATGTACTTCCATAAGCTGTTATGCGCGTTGATGAAATAACATTCCTGGCAATTCATTTCTGATACAGTCCAGACAGACCCTGTCCTAAATACCCAGGTAAAGAAGAAATACCCAGGTCCCAGATTTTAGATAACCAAATGACTAGAAGACATGTAAATGATAAGAAGACATCTGGTTAGGGATCAAATGCTTTTATCCATCAGTTGAATGCTTAAGGCAAGTATGGTGGTCTGTCTTTAAAGATGTCCCCCAACAATTCTCTCTCCTGTACACACATGCCACCCCACTCATTAGTAGGGGAGGCATATGCCCCTTCCCAGTGAGTCTAAGCTGAATCTGTGATTCCCTTTGAGCAATAGAATGACATGGAGAAATGCTGGCTTTTTCCAGGTCTAAGCATTTGGAAGGCCTGGCAGCTTCTGCTTTTGTGTTTTTGGGACCCCTGAGCTGCTGTGTGACCTTTTGAAGAATCCACTTGGAGGGACGCAGGTAGAGGCCAGATGGAGAGGGTTACATGACAGAGAACTCAGGATCCTACCAACAGCTCAAACCAAGGCCCCAGACACCTGATCCCGTTGAGGCAGCCCAGGAGCCCCACGCCATTTGAGCAGCCTCGTGCGGTCCTAGCTCTGAGTAAAGAAGCTCACGTGGGTGCTCCAGCCCAGCCGACACCACGAAAAGCAGAGATGTGGTGTCCTGCTGTGCCTGTCTGAACTCCCACCCACAGAAACGGGAAAAAGAAGGACTGGGCGTTGTTAACTTCCCAGCAGTGTGCTACATAGCAGCGGGTGACTAAAGGAGCAATCGAACCCATTTCATCCCAGCCCACTGCTATTCCATAAGTGTTGAAAAAGATAAAGTACACTCATGTCACCATTAGATGTATCCCTATTCATTGGCTTGAAACATCACTTTACCATCACTCTCTGACAGAAGAACAGGGATGGGGAAAAGGATTTCAGTTACAAAGGGATGTGCACACATCGATATAGGACAAAGTCAGTCCTTTTTTACTCCAATACTACAGAATTTCCTTAGTGAAAACAGTTCTCTGAGGGGATGGGTAAGAAAGGGAAAGGGGTTGAGAAGGATCAATGGCCACTTGTAGACACAGTCATGGGGCTGTAACATACAGCATAGGGAGTGTAATCAGGAATCCTTACTGACTATGTGTAGCATCAGGCGGGCACTAGACCTACTGGGGTGATCACTTTGTAAGGTACATAAGTGTCTAATCCCTGTATTGTACAACTGAAACTAATATAATATTTTATGCCAACTGTAAGTAAAATTTTAAAAATATTTTTTAAGAAAAGTAAAAGTAAACAGTTCCCTTACTGACCCATCAAGGCTTTTTCTCTGTCACTCCACTTTCCTCACTGATTTGGGAGAGCTTGTGTTTGCAATATTTTTACTAGGTCACTGTCATTTTCAGGCTGATTAATAATGCCACTGGCTGTCATTTCTTCCTAAAACATATCATCTGCTTTTTAACTCCCAGATGAAGCAAAGCTGCACCCATGCTTCCCACCCTCATTCTCTCTATAGAAGTCCTGCTGTGCAGGGGAGAGGCTGGGTGGCCTGCCACCAGGTAGGACCACATTTAATACTAAGTCCACCAACTAGAAATCCTTAAAAGTCATTTAAATCATCTGATCCTCCATTTTCCCCCTGGTTAAAATGAAGACAATAATACTCCCAACAAAATTACGATGACGATACATAAGGGGCCCAGCACCATGCCTGGTACATAGCAGCAGCTCACCTCCATTCATCTCCTTTCATCTGCTGTTGATAAATCTAAAGCGTGCATTTTCTAGGCCTTCCTCAACTCTTTTGGTTTCTTTCTCTGAACTTCTAAAGTACTTATTTTCCAAGCTGAGAGCATTTTCTCAGAATATGCCTCATTCTCTTACTCAGTGCTGTCACCCATGTAAGTTCGCCACCGGCAACGGAGCCTTAGTTCTGCCAGGACTCTGCCCTATTCCCACTCTTTGCATCCCATTCATCTCAGGATCCTCTGAATCTACCTCTGGATAGGTCTCTTGACTCCTTTTCTTTACATTTTTCAACAAACACCCCAATCGCACTACCACCATGTGTCACTTGGAGTGTAGGCATGACTTCCTAATTGCTGTCCCCTTGCCTTTTCCACACAGCCCCATTCCAAGGCCATCCTCCAGGCAATACCCTTAGAAAGATAGAAAAATCTGATAGTATCACCTTCCACTTACCTGAGAAAGGTGGCTTGTTGCCCTCAGAATAAAGCCCTGCACCATGGCAGGCTGCAGGCTTCCCCTGTGTGCCCCAAACTGCACATTTCCCACCCTGCCCCGAGCTTCCCTCGGCCCCAGCCTCCTGCAGCAGGCTCCTTCCCACCTGGTTAACCTCCATTCATCTTTCTACCAGAACTCATCAGAGTTCTACCGAAATGTCACCATCTAAGAGATGGCTTTCCTGACCTCCACCCCTTCATCTAAATTAGACTTACTTATATGCTGACCAGACATACTGTTTTAAATGAGACAGAAAATAATGGCACTGTCCCTTTTCAAATGGCATGTATGGCCAACCTAGTCTCACTGGGCTAAATTCAAGGTGTCAGTAGGGTGACCATACGTACCATTTGAAACAGGACAGTACTGTTGTTTTCTGTCCCATTTGAAATGGTCAGTCTAGTGAATTAGGTCTTTCCTCCACCTCCATTCCCATTATTCTCTCTCAGCACCCTGGTTTTATTTCCCCCTTAATATCATTTGTCACAATTTGTAACTTCGTATTCATTTGTGAGCTTACTTATTTAGGCTGTCTGCACTAAACAACTCCCAGTCCCCAGCACAGAGGCAGGCTCCATGGACCGAGATCCTCTGGTTATTCCTGCACGTCTTGCACCAACGCACCAGTCAGGATCACTGCCAGCACCCAGGGGATGGATGAGTGTATGAGGAGCAAAGAACTTTCAGGCCCAGGAATTCTTGGTGTTGCCTGTAGCACTTGCCTCATGAAGGTTCAATAACTTCATTTGGTTTTTGTTTGGCTGTTGTTTTTATAAGATCAAGTCACCAACAGGTTGACCTTTGGAATGACCTTGGAAAGTGGGCGGAATTCAATCAAGGGTCTCAGACACGTTGCTGCTCCCAACAGGAGGCACTTTGTAAAGGTGGCTCTGCTAATGCAGGGTACTGAGGGCAAAGGCAGAGAGAAAAAGAACTCGGGCCAGAAGAGCTTAAAAGATCAGTCATATGAAAGAGACAAATACGTGTGTTAACTAACAGGTACCTGGGGGTGCTCTTCATGGTATAACCGGGGCAGCAGCCTCACCATGATGCACAGGACCCCGGGATGCATGATCACACCATCACCTTCATCCAACCTGCAGAGAGAAAGGAAGCAGGACATCAGCCTTGAGCTTTCTGTTTTTCACAGAACTTTCAGGACTTTTCTAAGGCAGACCATAATACACATCCTCAGTCTACTACTCATTATCTATATGACCTTCAACTAATTGATCTAAGCCTAATTTTAACCACCTGTACAATAGAGCTAACACTGCCACACTCTCCTCACAGAGGTATAGAATGATGCTTTTGCATACTAAGGCACAGTGCCAGGCACATAGTCGGTGCTCCCTGGCAGTCAATTCCCTGATTCTGTCTCCTTCTCTCCATATATGTGGGAGATGGGGAAGCTCTTACTTGTATTAAACACACACACACACACACACACACACACACACACACACACCACAAGGGCTTCTAGACCCCTTCAAGTTAGTGTAAGCACACTCTCTCTGTCCTATCCATTGAATGCACTAAAAACCCAGAGAAGAATGCATGAGAAGCTCCCTGAGGACTCTGAAAAGTAAACGATAGCAGAGACAGAACCCAAACCCAAAGTGCCATGTAACTGGCAATGAGTTTCCTGGAGCTTCCCCATAGCAGAAGTGGTGGCCAGGCTGGTATCTGAAACTCACAGGGAGGAGAATCCTACTCTCTGACCACACAAACTGCAGTCCCATCAGTGTAGGCAAAATCCCCATTGCTTTTATCCCTCTTTTCCTCTACCTGCTTGGCCCCAGAGACAGGTGCTATTGTGGGAAATGTGTGGCAGAGCAGGGAAACAAAAGACGGGACTTTCTAGACAGAAGAAAAAGAAAGGGTCCTAAGAGCCAGAAAGTGCTATGGAGATGATGGGTCTATTGCATAGGGCAAGTTGGGGACAGAGCAAAGCACCTTGCAAAGTCTTAGAAAACTGAACAAATATAGAAGATGGGAAAGAACTGGGGCCTGAACTCTAAATTTATTGATTGCCTACTGAAACAAAATAATCAACATTCTCTGGAAGATGTTAATAAGATACAGAGTTCATAACATTCAAAAGGTCCAGGATACAATCTGAAATTACTGAGCATAGAATGAACCACAGAAATCTCAATGTCTCACCCAGAAAAAAATAATCAACAGATGCCAAGTCTGAGATGACACAGATGTTAAATTAGATAAAAAATTTAAAGTAGCCATTATTAATCAAACTCCAAGAAGTAAGGGTGGATACTCACACTTTTGAAATGAATGAAACACTAGAAAGTATCAGTAAAGAAATGGAATCAATAAAATAGAATCAAATAAAAATTTAAGGACTGAAAAATACAATAACTAATATTTTAAAATCTCACTGAATGAGAACAATGAGATAATGAGATGAGAGAAGAAAGAGTCTATGAATTTGAAGATATATCAGTAGTAATTGCCCAATCTGAACAAAAAAAATGAAGAAAGACTCAAGGTCATATGTCATAATACCAAAGGATCTAACTAACATTCCTGTTGTTAGAGTTCCAGAAAGATATGAGAAAGAGTGTGGTATAAAAATAAAAATTTTCAGAAAGTTTTAGTCATTATTTTTTCAAATTTGGTGAAATACATGACCTTAAAGATTCAAAAACCTTTGCAAAACCCAAACAAAATAAACAACAACAAATATCCATGCCCAGGCACATCAAAATCAGTAGTTGAATCCTACTGGCAATGAAACAATCTTGAAAGCAGCCAAAGGAAAACAACACATTTATACATAGGGAAACAATAATATGAATGACTGTCAATTTTCTCATAAGAAATCAGAAGTCAGGGGAACAATAGTGTTATTTATTTGTTTTGGGGTTTTTTTGGTGTTCACTCTCTCTCTCTTTTTTTTTTTAGGGAAACAATATTTTTGAAGTGCTAATAAAGATGCACAGAATTCCATATCCCAAAATATCCTTGAGAAATCAAAGCAAAAATAAATATATTTCCAGATGAAGAAAAACAATGGGAATTCTCTGTCATCAGATTTTCTCTAAAATTAATACTAAAAGAAATTCTTCTTATGAGAAGGAAATAACAGAAGGAAACTTGGTATTACAGGAATAAAGAGAGAATAATAGAAATGATAACTATTTGGATACTTATTATAGACTATTTTTTTCCCTTAAGTTCTTAAAATATGTATAATGGCTGAAAGCAAATTGTGTTAGATGTAATACATATGACAACTACAACACAAATAGGGGAAGACAAATGGACCTGCATAGAGGTAAGGTTTCTATATTTCATTTGAAGTAGCAAAACATTAATACTAAGTAGACTGTTAAAAGTAAACTATTTATATCATAATACTTAAAGCAAATATTAGAGAAAGTAAACAAAGAGATAATTTAAAAAATCAATAAATCAATTCAAATAGAATACTAAAATATATTCAAGTAATCTACAAAAAGATAGGAAAGAGAAATCGATGAACAAAAAAGAGGGAACAAAGAGAAAACAAGACGGTAGACCTAAATCCAAACACACCAAAATTACATTTAAAAAATGGTCTACATACAGCAATTAATAGACATATAGTGTCAGAATGGAAAAAATAAAAGATCAAATTGTATGCCATGTATAAGAAACCCACTTTAACTATTAATCTAAGGATATAGATAGATTAAAAGTAAAAGCATAGAAAAAAGTATGTCATGCACTATCTAAAGAAAGCTAGTATGACTCTATTAATATTAGAAAAAGCATCCAAAATGTGTAGGCACTTCACAAGAGAGCATCAAAATTTATAAAGAAAAACCAATAGAAGTGAAAGAACACATAGACCAATTCACAATAATAGTTAGAGACTTCAACACTCCTCTCAGTAATTTATAGAAAAAGTAGACAGAATATCATCAAAGATAAAGAACTGAACAACACCATCAACTATCTGATATAATTGACATTTATAGAAAACTTCACCCAACAACTATGAAGTACAAAATATTTTCAAGTTTTCATGGAAAATTTGTCAAAATAGACTGCATTGTGGGCTATAAAACAAACCTTGAAAACATCAACTAAGTAAAATTATGCACTGTGTATTCTCTAATCATAATGAATTAAAAGTGGATAATAGAAAACTAAAAACTCTCCAAGTACTTGGGAATTAAACAAAATATTAATATTAATATTTATGTAATAAAACGAAAAAACTTACTATCGTAAGCATTTTTAAGTGTAAAGTTCAAAGTAAAGTACATTTATATTTTAAACAACATATTTCTAAATAGCTAATGGGTCAAAGAGAAAGTTTCAAGAAAAAATTTTAGATGTTTTGAACTTAAATAAAAATGACACATACCACAGAAAAACTTGTGAGATTCTGATAAAGCAGTGCTTCAAGGAAAATTTATAGGTTGAAATGCTTGCATCACAAAAGAAAAAAAGTCACAAATTAAAAAGTCCAAGTTTTTACCTTAAGATACTATTGTTTAAAGAGAAAAACAAACCTAAAGCAAGTAAAAAACCTTTGCAATAGTAAAGATAGCAAAGAACAATAAAGTTAAAAACAAAAACAATAGAGAAAATAAATGACGCAAACTATAATTCTTTGAAAACATTTTAAAAATTGGAGGCAGGAGGGACCTAAGATGGCAGCATGAGAGGATATCCTTGAAACTTCTCCTGGAAAATACAATTGAACAACTTGGATCTAATGGAGGAGACCCTGAGTGGCACAGCCCTAGCAGAGAGACCCAGGCATCTGCAGGCATTGCAAGAAAACACCTGAGGTCAGAGAAAGGCGAGTGAATGGGAGGAGGCAATGGAGCAGAGTGGAGATGGAGCTGTGGAATGCAACCCGGGGCTGGCAGAAGAAGGAGCAAGGTTGGTGCCTGGGGACATGATCCTAAGGACAGCCAGAAGACAGAGAGCCCACAAGAGTGGAGGCGAGGGCAGCTGAAGCCCTGTGAGACTATGGACTAAACAAGGAGCAGAGCACCAGGGCCCTGATTGGAGACCTGCACCATGAGTGGATTGGAAGCTGAACAAAGGCTGCTAAACTGCCCTGAGTGAGAATAGGCCCCAGCTGCAGATCAGAGCCAACAGGCATGGCAGCACTTGTTCAACTGCAAATCAGCTCTGGGCAGGCTTGAAACTGAGAGCTGGCCGCTATGGAAAAGTTGACCAGAACAAGTCACAGTCCTAGGTGAAATGTGGGCTCAGGAGAAAAGAGAAAGGCTGAGCTGGCAGCACGTGCCTTACAGAGCCCATCTGATGCCCTAATAGCAGACTTTTGTTTCAGCAAGATCCAGCCTGGACCTGCCCAGTGCACTTGAAGTGTCCCAACCCAGGCCCACCTGGTGCTCTTTTGTTTCAGCTGGTACCCGCCTGGTGCTCTCCACATGCCCCAACCCGGGCCCACCTAGTGCTCTTAGCACATGCCAACCTGGGCATGCCTGGTGCTCTTTTGTTTTAGGACATGCATACCTGCCTGAGTCGCTTGGTGCTCTCAGCACATGCTAACTTGGGCCTGGCCAGTGATCTTTTGTTTTAGCTTGTACCCACCTGATTCTCTTGGCATGCCCCAACCCAGGCCTGCCCAATACTCTTAGCACTCACCAACCTGGGCCCACCTGGTGCTCTTTTGTTTTGGCTCTCACTCACCTGGTGCTGTCAACACACCCCAACCCAGGCCCACCCAGTACTCTCAGCACATGCCAACCCAGGCCACTTAGTGCTCTTTTGTTTTGCATGCACCCACCTGCTTGGGCCCACCCAGTGCTCTCAGAGCACATTAAACCAGGCCTGCCCCATGCTCTATGGACAGTGGAGCCAGCACCTGGTGTGGGGACAAACTCAGGGTAACCAGCACCATCCCACACCAGGCAGAAACTATAGACACAGAGCCTGATTGCTTGCCCTAACTCTCTCCCAAAGCTCGCTCTCTCAACTCCACCTAGTGCCTGCTTTACAGCCAACTGAAAAAGGCAAACTGCCATTATCCTGTGAGCAAACAAAACTGCCAACAAATCCTGCTCCTGCGGAAACTGCAGGAGGGTTCAGGGAAACTACACAACATGGGTGCAGCAGCTCTTCCCTGCACTGATCATAGAGATATAGCATATCATTGCCCACTATATTTTCCCAAAGAGGAGGCTCATTGACAGCATCAAGACCAGGAAAGCTCCCAGAGTGAGATTACCAAATAACCAAGAGAAAATGTTGTAAGATGCTGCAGTGATAGCAACTGGAAGTGAAAGAAAGACCGTTTTATATCTACCAGGGAAAAAGTCCTCATGGCCAGGAAAAGAAACACATCAAATACAATGAGTACCTTAGGATTCAAAGCCACTCAGAAAGAAAATGACAACTCTCCAGAAAAGATGCTTATAGTTTTGAAAATATATGACCTAAGTGAAACAGAATTTAAGACAGCAGTTCTTAAGACACTCAGAGAGCTTAAAGAATGTTGGTGGAGCACTCAGACATGGATAAATTATCTCAGAATGGAAATCTGTGAGGAATACTTTAACCAAGAAATTGAAACTATAACAAAGGATCAAATACAAATTCTAAACATAAACAACACAATAAAAAAATTGAAAAATGAACTCACTAGCAGAGGAAACAGGCCCAACCAAGTGGAGGAAAGAATTAGCAATATCAAAGATAGGAACATTGAAATGTCACAGAAGGAAGAAGGGAGAGATTTCGAAAGCAAAAGAAATGAAAGAGCCATACATGAGATTTCTGACACTGTTAGAAAGAACAACATTAGAAAAATAGGAGTACCAGAAGGGGCAGAGCAGAAATCCACAGAGAGCTTATTCAAACAAATAATAAATGAGAACTTTCCAAACCTATGAAAAGAATTGGAACCCCAAATTTAAGATGAAAACAGGACCTCTAGCTACCTGGACTCTGGCAGATCTTTTCCAACACATATTACAATGAAGATGTCAAAAACCAAAGACAAGGAAAGAATTCTTAAGACAGCCAGGGGAAAGAATATTTCCTTTAAAGGAAAACCCATCAGGCTATCATCAGACTTCTCAGCAGAAATTCTATGAGCCAGGAAGGAGTGGAACCAAATATTTAAAACATTAAAAGAGAAAAACTACCAGCTAAGAATAATTTATCCAGTAAAGTTAGCCTTTAGATATGAAGAAGAAATAAAGACCTTTTCAGACATACAAAAGCTGAGGGAATTCTCCAGCACAAGGCTGACATTTTAATAAACACTGAAGGGGACTATCTGACTTGAAACAAAAAATCAAAACAAATGAGGAAGAGTTGGAACAACAGAAAAATAAAAAGGGAGGAAGTAATGGCCATAGGGCATCCTCATATATCAACCATCACCCTAACTGTAAATGAACTGAATTCAACAAGAAAAGGCACAGAGCAGCAGACTGGATTAAAACAAACAAACAAACAAACAAACAAACATCCATTAGCTGTCTCCAAGAGACACACCTCAGCCACAAGGACAAACACAGACTCAGAGTGAAAAGGTGAAAAGCAATATTCCAAGCAAACGGCATCCAGAGAAAAGCAGGAATTGTCATTATATTTGATAAAACAGACTTCAGGATCAAAAAGGTAATAAGAGATAAAGATGGACATTTCATAATAACAAAGGGGACAATACGACACTCATTAATGTATATACCCCCAAATCAGGAAGCACCAAAATTTACAAAGCAACTACTAACAGATCTAAAAAGAAGAACTGACAAAAACACATTTATAGTAGAGGACCTAAACACGCCCTTAACAGCTATGGACAAATCATCAAAACAAAAACTAAATAATGAAATATCAGCTTTAAATGATATATTATAGCAACTGTATGTAATTGACATTAACAGGACATTTCATCTTATAACACAAGACTATACATTCTTTTCTAGAGCACATGGAACATTCTCAAGGATAGATCACATGCTGGGACACAAAACTAGCCTCAGCAAATTGAAGAAGATTAAAATGATCCCAAGTGTATTCTCAGGCCACAAAACTTGGAAATTGGAAATCAGCATCAAAAAGAAAGCTGAAAAAAATCACATGTACATGGAGATTAAACAACATCTTATTAAAAAATAACTGGATCAAAGTAGAAATAAAAGAAGAGATTTAAAAATACATAGAAATGAATGGCAATGAAAATACAACATACTAAAATTATTGGGATACAGCAAAAACAGTAATAAAGAAAATTTATATCATTATAGACCTACCTCAGAAACTAGAAAAATTACAGGTAAACATCCTAACATCCCATCTTAAAGAACTAGAAAAATAAGTACAAAAAAAACCCCCAAAGTCACCAGAAGGAAAGAAATAATAAAAATTAGAGCAGAACTAAACAAAATTGAGAACAGAAAGACAATAGAAAAAAATTAATGCAACAAAGAGCTGGTTCTTTGAAAAAAATCAATAAAATTTACAAACCCCTGGCTAGACTCACCACAGGACAAACAGAAAAGACACAAATAAGCAAAATTAGAAATGAAGGGGGAGAAATTGTGACTGATACCACAGAAATACAAAGGATCCTAAGAAAATATTATGAAAGGCTTCATACCATCAAGTTTAACAACCTAGAAGAAATAAACAAATTTCAAGAAATATATAATCTACCTAGACTGAATCAAGAAGAAATGGATAATGTAAGTAGACCAATTAACAATAAAGAAATTGAAACAATCATTCAAAATCTCCCCAAAGGCAAAAGCCCCAGACCAGATGGTCTCACCAACAAGTTTTACTAAGCTTTCAAAGAATTAACACTTATCCTCCTCAGGCTCTTCCAAAAAATTGAACATGAAGCAATACCTTGCAACTCATTCTACAAGGCCAACATTACCCTAATCCAAAGGCCTGGTAAGGATAACCCCCCAAAATAAAACTATAGACCAATATCTCTGATGAACACAGATGTAAAACTCCTGAACAAAATGTTAGCAAACAGAATACCACAATGCATTAAAAAGATTATACACCACAATCAACTAGTATTTATCCCAGGAGCACAAGGATGGTTCAACATATGCAAATCAATCACCGTGATACACCACATATACAACTAAAAGATAAAAACCCTATGATCATATCAATTGATGCAGAAAAAGCATTTGACAAAATATAATATCCATTTATGATAAAAAAGAAAAGAGTTAATAAAATGGGTATAAATGGAAAGTACCTCAACATAATAAAGGCCATATATGACAAACCCTCTGCTGATATCATAGCAAATGGGGAAAAGTGAAAACCTATTCTCCTAAGATCAGGAACAAGACAGGGATGCCCACTGTTACCACTGCTCTTCAATATCGTACTAGAAGTTCTAGCAAGAAAGGAATAAAATGTATCCAAATTGGGAAAGAAGAAGTCAAATTGTCACTATTTGCAGATGACATCATTATTTATATAGAAAACTCCAAAGACACCACCAGAAAACTATTAGAAACAATAAACAAATACAGTGAAGTTGCAGGATACAAAATCAATTGCATTTTTGGATAACAACAACAAAACTTCAGAAAAAGAAATGAGAAAATAAATACCTTTTGTGATCACAACAAAAAGAATAAAATATCTAGGAATTAACAAAGAACATGAAGGACTTATACACTGAAAACTATAAAGCACTATCAAAAGAAATTGAAAAGGATACAAAGAAATGGAAAGATATTCTGTATTCATAGATTAGAAGACTAGTTATTGTTAAAATGGCCATATTACCCAAAGCGATATACAGACTTAATCCCACAGACATCCTTTCAAGAAATAGATTTAAAAAATTATCAGATTGTGTGGAACCACAAAAGACCCTCTGTAGTCAAAACAATCCTACATAAAAAGAATAAGTCTAGAGGTATCATGCTCACCAATTTCAATCTATACTGTAAAGCATCAATAATCAAAATAGCATAATATTGGCAGAAAAACACACAGACCAATGGAACAGAATCAAAAACCCAGAAATAAATCCATAAATGTATAAATAATTTTTGACAAAGGAACGAAAAATATACAATGGAGGAAAGAAAGTCTCTTCCATAAATGTAGCTGGGAAAACTGGAAAACCATATGCAAAAGAATGAATCGGAACTGCCAACTGTCACCATATACCAAAATTAACTCACTGAATTAAAGACCTCCACATATGACCTGAAACAATAAACTGTATACAAGATAACATTGGTACTGAACTTACAGACCTTGGGTTCAGAGAGGGCTTTATAAACCTGACCTCAAAAGCTAGGAAAGTAAAAGCAAAAATAAATGAATAGGACTATATCAAACCAAAAAGCTTCTGCACAGCAAAAGAAACCATCAACAAAGCAGAGAAACAGTCAACTGAATGGGAGAAAAAATGCACAAACAATGCATCTGATAAGAGGCTGATACCCAAAAAAATATAAAGAACTCCTATGAGTCAACAACAAAAAACTAACAACCCAATTAAAAAGTGGGCAGAACTAAACAGACACTTCTCCCACAAAGAAATACAAATGGCCAGCAGACACCTGTTAGAATGGCTGTTATCAACAAGACAAGGAATAACAAATGCTGGAGAGGGTGTGGAGAGAAAGGAACTCTGGTACACTGCTGGTGGGAGTGCAAACTGGTACAACCACTGTGGAAGGCAGTGTGGAGGTTCCTCAGAAAATTGGGAATGGAGCTACCATGTGACCCAGCAATCCCCCTTCTGGGGATCTACCCAAAAGACTTGAAAATCTTTGTCTGCAAAGACTTATGTACCCCAATGTTCATCACAGCGCTGTTCACAGTAGCCAAAACATGGAAACAACCAAAGTGCCCTGCGACAGATGACTGGATAAAGAAGCTGTGGTGCATATACACAATGGAATATCACTCAGCTATAAGAAAAGATGAAATATTGCCATTTGCAACAACATGAATGGACCTGGAGATCATCATGCTTAGTGAAATAAGCCAGACAGAAAAAACAAAGAACTGTATGACTTCACTCATATGCGGAATATAAAACTGAAAGCAACAAACAAACAAAACCTCATGGACACAGTCAGTAGTTTAGTGGTTACCTGAGGGGGAGTGGGAAGTGGGGTGGGAGTGAGGGAGGGGAGTCAAATACATGGTGATGGACAGAGAACTAACTCTGGGTAGTGAGCACAATGCAACACACAGAGGACATACTATTGACTTGTACCCCTGGAACCTATGTGATTTTTACTAACCAATGTCACCTCAAGAAAATTAACAATTTAATCAATTAATTAGTTAATTAGTTTTGAAAACCACTAGCTAAGCTAACAAAAAAGGGAACAGACACAGTTATCAGTATCAGGAATGGAGGAGAGAATATTACCACGCATCCCAGACATTAGAAGGATAAGAAAATAGTACAAATAACTCTGTGCATACACATTCGACGACTGACATGAAAGGACCCAATGCCTTCCAAAGTCACAAGGTACCAAATGTGAAGCAAGAAAATATAACCATAATGGTTTATTACTATTACAAAAACTGAATACATAGTTAAAATCCTTTCCACAATAAAAACTCCAGGCCCAGATATTTCCATGGCGAATTCTACCATACACCAATTCTACACAACTTGTTTCAAAAAATGTGAGAGGCTTTTGGTAATTAGTGAATCATTAAAAAATTAAAAGTCACACAATCTCATTTTGGCAGTTCATGCCAGCTTCTCCAAACAGCCACCATCTTTTCCCAAGGCAGATCTTCCTCCAGGGCTTCTCTCAGAGCCTGGGGCCAGCCACCCGTCTCCCCCTTTCATCCGATTGCTGATCAAGGCCTGGAAACATTGTGTCCTAAATGTGTCTCCAAATGTCCTCCTACCCTCAGTGCCACTGTCTTCTTACTCAGACCACTGCCATTCCTGGAAGAAGAGATCAACTGCACCTGCACTCCTCTCCCTCTCTGTTCTCATTTCCAACCATCAGTGCCCCCAGCACGCTCACACATGCACCAGAGTGTCCTCTGTAAAGGCCTGCCTGCTCCCCTGAGCCTGCTCCTCATGGAAGAAGTTGTTTTCCTCACCAGCCAGCAAGGCTATTCATGCCTGAAGACCCCCTTCCGAGATGAGGTCCCCGTCTGCGGCACTGTCTCAGCAAGCCCTCCGAAAGACCTGAGTTTCCCCACTCAACAGAGTTGATTTTTTTTAGTCTCTCCTCCAGTCCCTGGAATGCCCTCCCCCATCCATCTCAAGCCAGGTTACTCTCTATAATTGCAGCTTAACTCTGGGGTACCCTCATCCAGGAAGGCCTCATCAAGTGTCCCCACCCTCAGAATGCATTAGGTGTACTGGTCCATTCCCCCTTAATTTCTGGGGCTTCCCCTGTCATGGCATCTACCACACAGTTGTAATGATCAGTCCACACATCTGATTCTTCCACAGGTTGTAGGGCTGGGGCAGGGGTCATTCATGCCCTCCTCCCAAGGATTAACCTATGCCTGTCAGTGAGCTGGCATTCCCTGAGTCCTTACTGAAAACTCCAGACTTGCGTTTTCCGTTCTCAGAGGGCTCAACTCAGAAGGAAGCCAAAAAGAGGTGCAGGCAGGAGCAGCCGAGTCTGAGGAGCAGCAGGACCAGCACTCACTGATGTCTTAGGAGCAGCCAGCAGAAGCAGCCATTCGACAGCAGGGAGGGGACCACCTCCCCATCGAAAGGGGTGGCAATTAAAACAGTCTTAAGCGCCACTGATCACAAAGCCACCACAAGGTAATTGCCGGCTAAGAGGAAGAGCCCAGGGCTCCATAGAACGGAGT
Source organism: Lyroderma lyra (assembly GCA_004026885.1). NCBI lineage: Eukaryota > Metazoa > Chordata > Mammalia > Chiroptera > Megadermatidae > Lyroderma > Lyroderma lyra. Next base: position 49,002 of record PVJL010004823.1, read on the forward strand.
AATAGGCTTGAGGTGCATGCTTCTTGCTCAGTTAGGTTCTTAACCTGAGTTGCACACCCAACTCCCAATGTACTAAACACACATGCACACAAGCCCCACACATGCATGAAGACATGCACACGTGCACTTATGTGCATGCGCACACACCCTTGTACTCAATCCGTGGCCACCCAGAAGAACATGAAAAAAGCCCCCACCAGAGTGAAGAATGTGATAGAGCAAGTTCTACTTCTGAGGAGACTGCTCAGAAGAGTGTCTCCTGCTCAGCCAGGCCATCCTCCAAGGGTACCTAAGGTCCAGATCCAGGCCAGCCCCAGGCATAGAACACAGGGTGCTGATGTCAGGGAGGACTGAGTGGGAACCCAGTATCAGAGGGACACCCTCAAATCTGCTTCCATCCCAGGGCCTCAGAGGAGCTTCAGAGAGTCAGACAGAAATGCAGCCTGGTGTGTGGAGTTTTCTAATCCCAGCGAACACCTAGGCTGCCCTAGAGGTTTGGGTGGCTATGTTTTCACCTAACCTACCGTGGAAAAGACAAAAGATTCATGTGCTTTACCTGTGTGGCTTACCAAGCACCTTCACCGGGTCTTTCCAATTGACAGCATATTATGTATGCATCCATAAAGTCCAATCTTCCTGGGTTTTGAACCTGTGATAGTTCCTGAGTGATTACTACTTCCTATTCCAAATGCTTTATGATGCTTAAGTCATTAAGTCCCTAACAACAGGTAGATATTGATTCCCCATTGTGCAGATAAGAAGCCTGAGCTTCAGAGAACTTATTCAGGTTGTGAATGTCGTTCAAAGTCAAGAAAGTCTCCTGCCCTGGGAGGCCCCATGGTTTCTCTGGGCCCTGTTGTTGCCAGGTGTCAGCTCTCCGGAAGCAGTGCTCTGTCAGCACACAAGATAAGAGAAGGGAACTGTGCCCCAACTCTGCTCCTCAGAGGCCAGTGTGAAGCCTGCTGATCGGAGTATCAGTGGTGGGCAGGACTGAGCATCATGTCCCCCATTCCCAGCGCACTGCCCTGCCCTCGCCCCACTGTCCAGGTTTCACTTTTCTCACCATTAGGGAAGGTATCAGATGACGTATGTCTTTTAATGAGGAAAAAAGTACTCTAGTTATGAAATCTGACTCTTATATATTTAAGAAATCCTCATTGTGAAGCCAGGATGACATTTGACACAGAAGTTATCTATAAAGAATCAGGAACCCCAATACTCTGCTGGTGGGAATGTAAATTGGTACAGATAGCCACTATGGAAAACAATATGGAGGTTCCTCAAAAAACTAAGAATAAGAACTATTTTATGACCCAGCCATCAGTTTTCTGCATATATGAGGTTGGACAATTAATTTCGCAAACTCATCCTAAAAAACGTGCTGCATACCTCATTGCTCAATATCATCACTAGGGTCCCCTTCGAAGTACCCCCCTTGGGAAGCTATGCACTGACACCAGCACCTAGTGCACCCTTCCAAGCAATTTTGGAACTCCTTTTCTGGAATGGCCATCAGAGCTGTCGTCATGCCCAAACTCTGACAATTAAGTTTGCAAACTGGCTGCCATGTGCTTACACTGGCAGCACTGTACAAACAACTCTGCTTCCTAAATTGGAGAGCCAAACCCTGGAGACGGCAGGGGCCAGAGACATGATGGGGTCTCCCAGGGCTGGAGACTTTCTTGACTTTGAATGACATTCAGCAATCTGGATAAGCTCTCTGAAGCTCAGGTTCCTTACCTATACAACGGAGAATCAATATCTACCTATTGCTGGGGACTTAAGGACCTTGGCAAGGTTATGACACCTTACCAAGTTGTTGTACAGTGTTGCCAATGTTAAGTGCACAGTGTCAAGTTCATGAAGTTAACTGTCAGATTTTGGGTACCATGACAGCTCTGATGGCCATTCCAGAAAAAGAATTTCAAAATTGCTTTGAAGGGTGGACTTGGTGCTGGTGTCGGTGCATAGCTTCCCAAGGGGAGTACTTCGAAGGTGACCGTAGTGACACTCAGCAATGAGGTGTGTAGCACTTTTTCTAGAATGAGTTCATGAAATTAATTGTCCCACCCTCATATACAAGGCAAAAATGAACAGAAATTGACAAACTTACTATTAAAATGGAAGATATTTAACATATCTTAGTCATTGATATGCCAAAGAAGAAATCTTAAAATTTGAACAAGACCATTGATTAATTAGATCTAAAAGACTTAAATAGCACCAGGAACCTAACAACTGGAAAATATGCATTTTTTAAAGCACACATGGGAATTTATGAAACTTCACCAAATTGGAACACCAAGTCAAGCTCAACTAATTTCCAAGTCTACCTTCTCTCCTGATGATAAAACTAGAAGAGAATAACAAAAAGATGACCAGAAGTACTCTGTAATTTTGGAAATTTGCAGTTCAAACAAGGTTCAAGAGTAAAACTTTAAGTCATAAGGGAAATCAGAAAATAGTACTAAATTGTATTGAAAGTACAATAGAAGAAAACTTGTGTGATACAGCTTAACTACAAGAGATTTATATTTTTTTAAAAAGGACTGAACATTAGTCTTCTAATCCATTAAATTAAGAAACATGGGGAGCTCCCTGGTGGTGTAGTGGCTTGGGGCTTCGGCGCTGGCACTGTCAGCGCTGCGGCCTGA
>PVJL010004823.1:51755-121098 GCA_004026885.1 Lyroderma lyra
AAAAAAAAAAAAAAAAAAAAAAAAAAAAAAAAAAAAAAAAAAAAAAAAAAAAAAAAAAAAAAAAAAAAAAAAAAAAAAAAAAAAAAAAAAAAAAAAAAAAAAAAAAAAAAAAAAAAAAAAAAAAAAAAAAAAAAAAAAAAAAAAAAAAAAAAAAAAAAAAAAAAAAAAAAAAGACATAGAAAATTTATGTGTGAGAGACAGAAAAGCTAAACGTTGGTTCCTAGGCCACACTAATAAATACCCGTGCCAAGAAGATGGGGTGCTGGGGATCAGGGGAGGGGCAAGACACAAAGGATAGTGTTAGGAATGAGAAGAGAAGAGGGTATTGTAAATAGCCTTATGCCAATAAATTACAACTTAAATAAAATGGGAAAATAAACTTGAAATATAACTTACTAAGAATGATTCAAGAATAAATAGAAATTTATTCTCACAAGAGAACATCAGGCTCCTGAGCTTTTACTGGCAGGTTCTATCAGAAGAAAAGGGAACACTGCCAAACTCATGTTATAAAGCTAGCATGAATTTGGGAGTGAAAATAGTCAAGCAAGGAATGTGAAAAGCCGAATTTTCTCATGAACAAAAATCCTCTTTAAAAATTAGCAAATCAAATCCAGCAATAATTATATCATGAGCAAATCATGCAGTAATGCAACATTAGAAGGTCAATTAACCTACCAGGTTAACCAATGAAATAAGGGCAATCCTATGAGCATTGAGGTAGTTGATTTGATATTCGTCTCCGTCACCACCAACCCCAACAGGGAAGCCAGGCCAACAGGGGCTCTCGTTGGATAAAAATGTGTCACGTTTTTAGAAGTGTGTCCTGGGGTGGTCGAGGCAAGACCACACAGGGAAGTGAGAGCAGGATAGTTTATCGCAATGTTAACTTGGGTTTTGCCGTTGCTGCTTTAGAGGAATGAAAAGAGATACCAACTATTGTTTTGTTCTTTCATTTTTCCCCTCCAGCTCTAAGGGGAGGGGGTCAGAGGAGGGTGTCCTTTGAGCTCCCTTGCTTTAGCAAAATTCTGTGACAGGAATGAAAGTAAAAAATGGTCAGGAAAGTCTGAGCTCATTGAGGAGATTGGTCTGCAGAAGTAAGAGGAGTGACTAACCTTGTTGGGCGAAGTGGAAGCAGCAAAAAAAAAAAATTAATAAATAAATATACTGGAAGAGTCCCATGTTGGGAAAGATACCACAGTTTTTGTGTCCTGTAAGGCATAGGACCGCACCATCCGCTGGCAGTTGGCTGGGGGAAAAGGAGGGGAATGACAAAGCACAGGCTGCTGGCACATCAGGGAGGCCAGGCTCCCTGGAGCAGCAAAGATGCCAAAGGAGAAAGTGATCCCATCTACAGAGTTCTGCACCCACTTTTCCAGTCGGTCAGCTTCCCTGGTGCTTGTGTGACTCGGCAGCAACCCTCACCCCTGTGTCCTCTCAGTTGGTTTCTGTCAGCTCCCAGGGTAGGGAAGCTAGGAGTCAGAGTCCACTTGATTTAAAGAAATGAAAGGCATGTGACATGTCTGCTCGCCCTGCTTGTAGCCTAGGCTTCCTATCCACTACACATGCGCAGGATGTGTGGGGAGGAAATGGGAGACAGACCTATGAGAGCTGTCTGGGAAGTACCCAGCCATGTAACATGAAAAGTGGGGCAATTATGGCTGGATTTTTTCCGGGCATTCTCGTGCACTGATGATCCAACTGCAAAAGCAGACAGCAAAGCCCTACCTCTCCTCCAGTTCTGGCCACTGCTCCAAGTTGCCGTGAGGGTCACTGCTAGCTTCTCCCTTTTGGGCATCCACCTGTCTGGCCCCCGAGGTCTCCATCAGGTCCATGCATAGGTGGAGGGTGCCACAGGCCATGCCATCCAGAAAGCGGAGGATCTGGAGGCAGCTCTGTATCTTGGATGGGAATGGGCTGGCTGAGGAAAAGGCCACACTCAGTAAATCCGCAAACGGCCTGGCCTTCATGTCCTCCCAGGACTGCAGAGGGGCTTCCTCTTCCCCCAGGGCCCCAAAACAGCCCAGCAAGCAGAGGTCCTCAGCTAGCTTCTCAAAGAGCCCATTCCTCTTGAAGAAGTCCCTGTTGACAGGGTCCAGGTGCAATGCGGCAGACATAGCACAGAGGGTGTGCAAGACCAGGTCCAGGGTCTGGCTGGGAGACACCGCTCCCCACGTCTGCAGTGGGGGCTCCTGGAGAGACCCCTCCAGGTCAGAGAGCAGAGACAGCAGCCCATTGAACCCACTGGAGACTCTGAAAGCAGCACGGCCTTTGGGGGTCTCTAGGATCCGCAGTAGAGACTGAAAGACCAACGAGATAAAAATGAGTCAAGTCTAGGAGGCAGATTTTTATAATAACAATAGGTTCCCACACATCCCTGCCAAAGCACAGTGGTACTGTCCCCTGCTCAACACCTGAGGAACAGCTGGCTACCTGAAGGGCGATGCTGAGACATTGCAAGGTCAATACTGTTCCTCTTAACTTTAGGTTGCCCCTCAGAGCCTTCTTCCAAATGAGTGCTCTTAAAGAGTGTGCAATTTATGGGGTCGATTTACTGTCCTGTATCTTGACTTCCATGCATCTCCCTTCGGAAAGCTGGCCCTGACACCCAGCTCATTCTCATCCCAGACAGAGCGCCACGTGACAGGCCTACTCACTGCTGGCGAAGACAGCACATATTTGCTAAATGAGTGGGATGAACCATCTCTTAGGCTGTAAAGGAGACTCGCAGTGGAATCCACATATAGCAGTTTATTGTTATTTACCTCCCTCTCTGTGCAGGTATGGGTGCCTCCTTCCAGAGCACTTACTGAGCACCTAGTGTATACCATGTGTTTTGGAATAAAGGAAGGACTTCATTTAAGAAGTTCTCGTTCTGCACTAAAGCTTCACAGCTAAAAGTGAAGAATGTATGGGTGATTTTAGATAAATATTAAAACCTCTAGCTTTTGGCATTTAGTTATTTATGCTGCACAAAAATTGCGTGGGACTCCAGCTAAGACCCAGTCATCATATGCATGTTTCCTGGAGAGTGGCCAGTGCCGTGGTTTCATTAACAGGCTCTGGAGGGAGATTTGAATTGGTTTGTCCTTTTGGATATTTAACTCCCCAGTGACACAGTGACACAGGGAAGACAATTTTCTGGGCAGGCACAATTTAGAGTCAAATCCAGGATGTTTGAAACAAGGTTCAAAAAGAAAAACTAAATCCCCAGTTTGGGAGGGAGGGGTAAGGTTGTCTTTTAAATAAATAGTTTAGGATGACAATAGCATGATGCATGAAAGTTAACAGACAAAGAGAAAAATTGGTAAGTCAGATTCAAACAAAAAGGGAAAGGATTAGATTTTTTAAAAAGCTCATATAGAGAAAGTCAAATAAAAACTCAGCAAAGTTACAGGTAACTAGGAACTAGGAAGTTATATACTTTGGGGGGGAAAGGTAATATTTCAGCTCTATCCCTGAAGTGCTGGTACTCCTAACCTAACACTAGTGTTGATCTGAAACAACACAAAGTGCGCCCCTAACACCCAAATTTCATTATCTAACATTACATTCTCTACATGAAACCTGAACTGCCTGGTGGGCTGTCAATCCCGTGTTCGAACAGGAGAATGGAATCGGGCCAGGACAGAGAGAACGTGCACAAGCAAGGACTCTCAGAGACGGTGAGAAATGATGGCTAAGGAGCTGCGGGAAGAGCTCCCGGTGCCCCGTCAATGACACTTCAAGAAATTAAAAAACAAAACGATTGTAGTAACTAGGAGAATCCATAAAAGGCCAAGGTCCACAATTACATTGAAAATGGACAAATAATAGTATAGAGTGAGGTAAAAAACATTTCGTCCTCACCACTACGGGTCAATTAATCCTTTCCCACTATGGAAAAAGAAAATACATGCTTTACGGTGGTTAGATCAATGATCACCCAGCTCAGCTCAGGGGGGCGACTGTGGAGAAATCGAATTGTCATTGTGTTCCTTGAAAGAATCTCAACATCAGAGGTGCCCACCAACGAGGGATGAAGTGAGAGCTGGTGCATGTGCTTCAGGAGATGGGCTTTTCAGACCCCCAGGAAAACAAAATATTAAGGACTAGGCAATAACAGCTGCTCTCTCCTGCTGCGTGAGGATAGGGACTAACTACTTAGGGATCTGGCTCAAAACCAGGAAAAGCTGACTTCTGTAGACATGTCCTTAAAGGGAAGCATGTAAATTGTGAGAGTGAGTTTTCTAGGCCAGTGATGCTCAGTGTATGTGAGAGCTCTGCTGTAGCAACGCTGAGCTTTCTAGACTAGGAAAGGCCTTTGGCCATGAAGCAGCTTCACAGCAGCTGCCTGCCCCAACCCACAACCTCAGAGACCCTGGGGCCAGGAGAGGCTACAGACAGATATGCTGTGTCTGTGCCTGCCCTGTGTGAGACACACTCCTGACACTATCACAGGCACTCCTCACTTAACGACCTGCGATTAGGTCGTTAAGCGAATTGTCCATAAGCAAGGGGCATAAAGGCGGATGTCTTGTCCTGTGTCGTGGTGCCGTACAGTATGTATTTTTCAATAGATATCAAGTGACACCACATTTATAAATGAAATACGTAGTCTTGCGTGAGTGTGAAGGCTTCGTGCAGTGACTTCTAACAAGACAAAGACTGAGAAAGTGGGTACCCGTGACTCACACAGAGAGAAGGGGGATCCCCTGCACTGGAGAACTGGTCGTTAAGTCCAAGTGGTCATCACACAGGTAGGTCGTTAAGTAAGGAGTGGCTGTATTTCTTTCACCAAGTTGGAAACACACTCAAACCTTGAAGTGTGTGTGGTGGTGGGTGCTTTCTTCCTGCCAAGTGACAACCCACGAGAAAGCCCGAACACGGGTGTGTGTTACAGCATGCCCTGCGTTGTCTGAACGTAACCGCACGACTGGTGCCGTGAAAAATAAATCACGAAGACATCAGGAAATCTTGTGCTCTAGGATGTTAAACCCTCCAGATGTCTGCGAGTGCTTTCAATGGCTCCTAACACCACCAGGAGATGGGGTATGGCAAATGGGATGAAAGAAGCTCTTCTGTTGATCCCATGACTAAACAAATACCAAAAAGGGACAATGATTGAAAATAAAACTAATCAGATTATAGGCCATGATCTATGCACTGGGTGGCCACTAAAACCTCCTCTTCCCTTAAGAAACCACCTGCCATCTGTCCAACACAAGATATTACAGGACCCCATCATTGCAAGTGCTGAGAGCAGGTACTGTAAGAAGGGAAGCAGCCTGGTCATACTCCTGCTTCTGATCTGTGTCTCTCAGAGGGCCTGTCCCCTGCAATTCCTAGATGGCTCTTTTCTCCTCCTCGTTGGATGGGGGGAGAAGAAAAGAATGGCTTTCCTTAATTGTTGCTTTGTTTGATTTATTAAATTCAGAGTCATTATCTAAAATGGAGGTAATCTCATTAGAACTTAGACGGCTCGATTATTTCATGGGATGGGGTTAATTTCGTATTTGCGGAGTCATAAAGTAAAGAGTTCAAAATCCAATTACAAAGGCTTAATTTCATAGCAGCTAAAGAGCAACGTTTCTATCACAAAAGAAAATAAATACTGTGCTACTTCAGGAAACGATTTGTCAGGACCTGGGGGCCTGGGAGGAGGGTCTCCATTACTGTCATTCACCTTTGCATGATAATGCATCACCTTGGCTGGCCAGTCTGTGCAAAGGAGTAAATTTAATCAGCTAAAGTCAAAGTAATCAGGCTAGGGTTGACACATTTCAAGAAAGGTCAGCGTTAAGCACATTTTCTCCTCCTTAACTCAGTTACCATGTCATCGTCTTTGAGTGAGTATTCCTCCAGCTTGAATCTATAAAATGGATGTCTGCTGCAAAGCACTAACTACATTAGGACTAACAGGATTTATTTCACATTCTATTATTTGTTATTCCTCATCATTTTCCATGCGTCATGCTGGAAGACGGGTGAGGTAATACGATTAAGCTCCGAGTTGAACAGCTAAATGTATATTAGCAAATCAATCTGCATTTGTGCATAACCCAATCATGGTCCCACTAGCTGCAGAGAGGAAATTCATTTGCTTACATTATTCTTTAACTCAGTTATCATTTGCCCGAATTAGGTGGTGAAGTCCCACGTGCTTCTGTGTTGGTATGAAAGCACCTCTAGATTTAGGAACTGCCCTAAATGAGGTGTTTTTGGAGGAATTTTCTCCTCAAGAGCAGCTAGACTCTGCCTCAGGGGAGGGAAGGGAGGGCGATGCCATGCTGTGAATGCACTTTAGCGGTGGGAGACCTTCCTTGAGGGAGCTGGGGGGGACTGCCTTTGAGGTCCCCCTACTCCATGACTTTTCCCTCATCCTACATCCTGACTCACTTTGCAGGCAGAGTGCTTCAGGCAGAGTCCACTTTCAACCCTAAAAAGAGAGATCAAGCCAGGAAGAGCTAATTTTACATCTTTGTTTCCAAAGTCCCAAAGGGTTCTCAAAAGAAATACCGACCCCCCACATCACATCAGCAAATGTTGGCTAATTGCTCACATGACTCAGCGGTGGGTAAGTCTGGGACAGACTCTTGGGCCCAACTGTTGCCATCGCCCGCTGGAGCAGCAATGTTGACAGCCCTGGTCCTAGGAGGGCAGTGGCAGCTCCAGGCAGGGACTTGGCACCCAGGGAGAAGACAGCAGATTGAGTGCAGGGTATGACTTTGTTAAATAAGCTTGTGCTGTTTATCCCTGACGCGCTCTCTTGATAGCATGATTCGGAAATGATATTGAATCTGTAAAACACCATAATGGCTTTACATTGCTAATTCTAGAAACTCAGTCCTATTACCCAAGGGCTGATACTCCAATAACACGCCTCTGGGCTATAGAGTAAACAAGATGAACTTTCCATGAGCAAAGCAGAGAACTCTTTTCTATGATGAGCACAGAAACACTTGTAATCTCCTAGCAAAGTAACTCCAAAACTTCCCTCTCTGTGGATCTGTTTGATTTTCAATATGAAAATGTCAAAAACGGGTGGGGATTCCAATTACTCACCCAGTAGAGAACCAAAGTCCTAACTGTGCTGGCCCATGCCTTCCTTGCTCCTGATCACAATGAGGCACATGCGAATCAAGCCGAACACAGACATACAGAGCAAATGCAACAAACAGCATGGTGGAGAGGAAAGATCACCAGATTTTAAGTCACTAGTCTTGGGTTCACAGTCATCTTCACCATTTAGTATTAGAGGTTCTCCAGACTCATCTCTACTGGAACGTTAGGACTGGACCGCATGAAGCTCAGGTCCTTCCCAGCTGTAAATTGTTATTAATTCTTGATATCTCTCTCCTTTACATGTTCCCCTTCATCCCTTTACTTCACATAATCATGGGACTCTAGTACTTTCAAAAGCTGTTTAACTTTCCCTTTTTGTTTCATATAAATCACCTTACTGACTTGGTTTGTTGTTGTTGTTTGGCCCTGTAATTAAATCCCCATTTTGATTCTTGTCATCTGTGAAATACATGATAGTTATGGGAATAATGTGACTTTTAGATGAACTTGTCATGATGCTCTGGCCAAGCCAAGCACTACAGGCTTAGACCACATGATGACGACAACTCAGCTGCATCAGGGTTGGGCACTAGTTCTGTGGAGAGAGAAAGTAGGGAAAATAAACTAAACACCATTCTCTAAGAGTTAAAATGGTTTTGTAAAGGGACGGCAAAGTACAGTTGGTGGTTTAGTTTTGGAATTCTGAACAACTTGGTATTTTTTAGATTCACCAGTTCTCAAGTACGGCATGTTAAAGATACATGAGTGTATATTTTTGTATGGCGTTGTGTTGCATATATATGTGAGAGGTCCTGAAGTCAGCCTCCTAGAAGACATTGAAATTTATATCTGCTCTTCTCTTAAACAGCATAAAGCAAAAGAAAGGGATTTTCCTTAAGGCATAAACCCACAAAGACAAAAGGAATGAAAAGGCAGAAATAGCAACAAAATTGTGAAATCTATAAGGCAGAAGAGGTGATGGCAGTGATACTTATTACCATCTTTAATTGTTTTAATATAATTCGATGATTACTAAAAATATTACAAAAAAAAGTGTATTCATCTTTGCTGCCCAAGGTGACACCCCAGTTTTACTTCTCCCTGACAGCCATTGTTCTCATGCCTTGACTGCCCTTTGCTTCCTTTACCCAGCTCAGACGCTCTCTGTGCGCCTCCTCCAACATGGAAGACAGTCCCCAGATGGCAAGTGCTATGTCTCACTCAGTGGTGTGTCCCAGGCGTTCTGCATCTGACCTGGTAATTGCTAGATGCTCCCTGAATGCCTGCCAAGTAAATGAGGCAGCTGCTGGGGCACCACTGATTCCGGCTGCACTTCCATAGTTTACAGGTTGCTGGGAAGTAGCTGCCGAGCCAGGGATGACATTTCCTGGCATCTCTTGCATCCAAGAGGATTCTTGATCAAAATTCTGCCCAAAGCAAAATGGATAGAAGCTAACATATGCCAGTTGTAGGCCTGAACAAGGATGTCTTGTGCAATTCTCCATGCGCTCCATGTCTTTGTCTACTGGCTGGATTAGATGTCTAAGTGACAGCTGTGTCTGAATGACATACCTCTCCAATCGCTGATTGAACTGTACATAAGAAAAAGCATGTGTCAGGTGACTGAGGACGTGGGATTTACTCGTTGTTGCAGCTGGCACTACCCCACTTGTATAATACAGTGACCAACTGAATGAATGATTGCGTGGACCCATGGCAATGAGCTGCTGCACATCCATGGGAAAGCCTATCACAAAGAGGACTTGACACACCTTCAGGAGATCCAGTTTCAGCTGCAGCTCCCCGTGAGTGGAGGAACACAAAGCACCCACAATGATGCTCATGTACTCCTCGGCGTTGATGACTGACAGCTGCTCCAAGATGCTGAGGGAGGCTCCCCGGTACCACTCATCATCCAGGAAGATTTTGATGAAGGGCACCATGCCATGGTCTTTCAGGACAACTGCAGGGCAGACAGACAGCATGGGGCTAGAGCGATGGTGGCTCAGTACCTTGGTTTCATTACAAGGAAAGCTTCTCTTCACAATATCCAAATCTCTTCGCTACAGTGTTATATGTCTTTTCTGCCCATTAGAAACTTACCAAAATCCATACCCATTGTGAAAATGAGAAGAAAGAGTTGTGCTGGTCAGAATTGTAAAGAAACAATGCTTTCTTCTTCGGTGAGAATTCTGGTTTTGAAAAATACATTTTTTGTTTGTTGTTTTAGAAACCTGAGTAATATAACCTTCAACTAGAGATACCTCTGTCCTTTATTTCACATAATTTCCTTATCCACGGCCACTGATAATTCTCTCTCTTCTCTCAACCAAAATTCTCAGTGAAAGCAAACAAAAATTAAAGTTAAGAACATGTTTAATTCCTAGGTAGTTTCTGGGAATGGTTTTGGCTAGTGGTATGTTTTTGTTTAAAAGTAATCCTAAGAATTTTTCCCCAGGATTGATCTTCCGAGTCATCATGTGTGGAATGAGAACTAGGAAGTAATTGGATCATTCAAACGGCCTGATGTGGATTTGACTGGCCCATTCCACAATGCAGGAGTTCTCCCATGATGAGCCAGGGGCTCCTTACATGGAGGGCTGTTTCAAAGCAGATTCCTGAGCTCAACCTTGGCCTGCTGCTAATTAAATTTCTGAGAGTCAGCCTAAGAATATGCATTTTTAACTAACACTTTCAGGGAATCTTTTCTAGTCTAACATTAGAGATCCTTTGCCATAGGAAATACCAAATTCACATTTGGTATAGTTGATCTATGAGGGCCTCAGGTAGAGACTCCCCAAATCACTGAACCACGAATGTCATGTTGTTGATGCATCTGTTTCATAGTATAACATATGTGTATGCAGATTTTACGCACACATTATTTAAAAAACACAGAAGCTGGTGAACTTAGGAAGCTAAAAGGTGATTTGGAGGATGGAGCCACTATGTCCATCATAGCTGGAAGGACATCAAATTAACTCTCTTAAAAATTACAAGCTTTCTTTGTCTGTATTTTGTAATTTGGATTGTTTTAAGCATATAGTCAGTAGAGCAGGATATTAATGGATTTTACATGAAAGGATGGGGTGGAGGATGCTCTGTGTTCTCATAAATTTAGGAAATACCTTTGTTTCCCAATTTTATTTAGCAACTTTAAAAGTAAAAGGTGTTGACCAAGGTGTTTACCAATTTAGTGATACTCATTGAACATCGCAGCAAATGGACGATAACCACACATCAGTATGGGTCAGTCCTTGGATATAACCTTTGAACATTGACATAAATCACCGAAAATAGTTAGTTTTATCCAACAGTGATAAGACAAATTTGGTGCCATCCTTACCTGCATTCCGAACTGAGCCTTTCAGAAGTGTGACTACGGTTTTCAACATCACACAGGTCAGTTCTCTTTCAGGATCCTCAACGCCAGGAATGGACTCTTTGTTTCCTGCCATATTTAAGAAGGAATAAGAAAACCTTTAAGTCCACATTGCATGTTCCCAAATCTCTGAATCCATTCGTTTTCTATCTCCTTAAGGAAATGTGAAGGAAATGCATACATCCCAATTCATAAAATATAATTCTCTTCCCCTGTAGAGCAGTGGTTCTCCAACCTGGCCACATCAAAATGCCTATAGGGCTCATTGTTAAAATCCAGACGCTGGGCCTCTTGCCCAGAGTTTCTGACTGAGGAGGTCTTGGATAAGGTCCCATAATTGCATTTCTGACAAGTTCTCAGATGATGCTAATTGGCAAGTCTGAGGACCACTCTTGGAGAACTACCACTCTACATAATCCACAGAGCCCTGGCTCCTTGACTTTCCTTTGGACACTTGTATAGTTTGCCATTCATGCCAGGAGGGAGGACTATCAGCTCCCACCGCAGCCATGGAGATGCCTAAGAGATTCTGGAGTAGGTAGCTGTCCCCATTAGCTCCATGAGAAGCAAACCGGGCCTGTGTGTTCACCACTGAATTCCCAATACCAGAAAGTTCCTGACACCATAGAGAAGTTCAACACATATCTGGGGAATGAATGAATGGGTAAAGGGAGAGTTTATTAACCAGGAGACAAAGTAGTTAAGAAACAATAAAAAGTGCAAAGGAAGGTTGGATACATCAGCTGCCAAAACAAACAAACAAACAAACAAACAAACAGTTCAAATTCTCCCGGGAATGGTCATAGGTTTGGGATTGGGTTTAAGACCAAATTCAATGTTAGGCTGCTGAAAAGAAAACACTGATGCATTAAAGGAAAAGACTGTGCAAAGAGCACTGGAAAGAAACACATATGGAAGACTGCAAGGCCAGGTATGCTACGATGGGAGTGCCGTATCCTCCATGCTGACACTCCCAGGGAGCCATAGTCCTTCCCAGTCTCTAAAAGGTGTGTGACAGCCCCTCTTCCCATGTGCATCTCAGTCTTCCATGAGGTAGCACAGAACTTATAGGAGATAAGATGACTATCATTTCTTGAGCACCTATTATGTGCCAAACACAGCAATGGGTGCTTCTCAGATATTTCCTCATTGAGTTCTCACAACAGCCCTAGATATATAAATATAAATACACACACACACACACACACACACACACACACATACATATATAATTACTTCCATTTTACAGCATAGGAAAGAGGCTCATAGGATAAGCAACTTGCCCAGAATCACTCAGCTCATAACAATACAGCCAGGATTCCAGCCTGGGGCTGGCGGGCCCCAGTGCCCATGCTCTCTCCTCAGCTTCTGCCCCTCAGAGAGGCCCAGGAAGCAGGCAGACTGGTGACTTCAGCTTGAGTCTGAAGCAGTGACTAAAGAGCCCCCAGCCCCTCCCAGCCAGGACAGTAGGAGGAGAAGAGGCTAAAAGGTGGAGAAAGGTAAATGGCTCCTTCCCTGTGTCCCAATGTCCTCCCAGGCTGAAATCCCAGAGGGCCATGTGTGGACAGATTGAGGGAAATCAGGAGGAGCTAAAAAGAGTTTTCATGCTCTGATCCTACTTGAGATGGGTAGAGGTGGGGATTATGGGAAACCACATCAAGTGGCCCCTGCAGGGCGTGTTCATGGGGCATCAGGCAGTTAGAGAGCCTAGGCAGCACTCCTGAGTGCCCTCTGACCTGGACAGAGGGACCCCGAAGCCCCAAGGAGGGAGAGTCTGCTGACATTCAGACCCAGACTGCAGAGGCTGAGGCAGGGCTGAGGGGATGGTGCCAAGGCCATGGATGTACAGCCCAGCCGTTACACACAAGTGTGGTCAGGACTCAGAGGGGCAAGCTGGCCAGCAATGCCCCTGCTCCAAGTGGGATACCACCAGGACCAACAGTACTAAACGAGCAAGGCAGCCATATAGCCGCTGACCCAGACAGGTCCCCAGCAAAGCTCCAAGCCTCTCTGGTGTCTCTCTCCCCAGCATTACTAAGGACCTGCCTTGCCTCCTGCTATCCACCCAAATCAAACTTGTCCGACCTGTGAGCCCTGGGTCCTGGGCCCAGGATGGCTTTGAATGTGGACCAATACAAATGTGTAAACTTTCTTAAAACATTACAAAAATTATGCACAGGCCTTTTTTTTTTTTTTTTTGCCCATCAGCCATTGTTAATGTCAGTGTATTTTATGTGTCACCCAAGACAATTCTTCCACTGTGACCCAGAGAAGCCAAAAGATTGGACAGCCCTGAAATACTTTCACAGCACCAGGTGACATTGGCTCACTTCCTCTGCTATGTTGATGGGTGGCCAGGCCCAGCTAACACTGACTCTCAGACCATTTTTCTCCCTCCTTCGACGCTCCTGTGCACCTGACTTCCTTAGGATCTTGGCCCGCTTCCGCAGCTGGGCTAACAGCAGGCCCAGGAGCCCTGAGTCCCGGAAGATGTCGGTGAAGAGCGGGTCTGCTCCGGCTATCCTGAGGACACTCTGCAGGGCCACAAGGGTACAGAGTGGCTCAGGGCTGTCCTTGATCAGGCGCTGCACCTTCCCCAGGATCTCATGGGGCACATAACGCAACTCGAACACCAGGGCCTCCAGCAGCTGGAAGAAGTGGACCTGCACTTGGGCTGGCTTCAGGGGCATCATCTCCACAAACTGCGAGATGGGCTGCAGGGTCCACTCCAGCAGGAAGAAGTTGCGGGAATTCCAGTCCCACATGGTCCTGATAGCCAATAAGACTTTTGTGCAGAGAATGGAGTCACTGGCTTTGTGGAAAACATTCTGCAGAACTTGGAAGGCCTGAAGATTCTTAATGGTCACCCCTGAAGATGAAAAAAGGAATAATCCTACAAGTCATTTCTCCTGCCAATGCCTAGAAATACATGATTGAGTTATCGTTAGGAAATAACATTTGAAGTTTCTATTTGCTGTCTCCTGGGGGTAAATATCAATCAGAAGTCCAGAAATCCAGCTCTCCAGAGTGTAAGACTAGAGTGCATTGTCCAAGGTGTGGTTACTAATGGAGCACTCTAAATGTCACCCTAAACTGAGATGCTCCGTGAATGTGAAAATGTACACCAGATTCCTAAGACAGCACAAAGAAAAGAATATAAAAACAATTAATTAATTAAACAAATGTCCTTAACAATTATTTGCATTGACCACCTGTTGAAATGACAATATTCTAGGTATATTGGGTTAAGTAAAATATATTATGAAAAATAATTTAAGCTGTTTCTTTTTTTTTTTAAAGAAATGGCTACTAAAATATTTAAAATTAGGTAAATTGGCTCACATTATATTTCCATTGAGCAGTGCTGGGCTAGAGGATTGGTTTCAATCACTTAACATCAAATTATGGTGAAGATTACCAAGCAAAGTCAGTTTTATTTCCAAACAAGCTGTTAAACAAAGATACCTTTCAAACCCACCCGCTGCTGCCTCTCCAGCTCAAAGGTTAAGCCTTATTATCTCTTACAAAGGAGACAGTTCATCTGAGAACTCCCTGTCCCCAGCTCTCTCAACCTCAGACACCAGAGATGTTTCTGGCACTTCTCTCTGATCCAGACACTTCCTTGTGAGCCTGCTGGAGTCCTATCTGATAGCTCTTCCTAAACTGACTCCAAGCTCTGCAGCCTCCATGCCCTGGCCTGTGCAGGTCTCTGTGTTTATTTCTCCAGACTCACCTCAACGTTTCCAGTCATCATTTCTTTCCCCATGCTTCCTGGCTTTAAACTTCTTCCTCTTCCTTTCTACCTAGACCACACATGCTTAGCCTTGAAACTTCACCCTCTGTGCAGGACTTCCTGATGCAGACACCTATCTGGTGTCATCACTGTGCCTGATACATTTATCAGTTAATTATCAAGCAGATTATGGTTTTGTGTATGTGTCACTACAGAGAATTAGTAGAGAGCAGACACCTGGCCTATTCACTCTGGTGCCCAGCATGGAACAGAATGTCTGTTGCACAGAAAACACCAGTGCATGATGATTGAGTTCATCAATCAATCAATTAATCAATCAATCAATATCTCAAAAACCTGAGAAGACATTGACTTGGAGCCTGGCTGACTATTTCAGGCCCAGCAGTCCCCATTATATAAGCAAATATCACCGAGTAATTCACACCAGGAGCAGCAGTGGAGATCAAAGTTTCCTTCCATTATTCTTAATGCTATTATTAAGCAAACATTTCCTCTAAGTCCCCTAAGACATCTAGAAAAATCTATAAAGGAGAGGTTTTAAGTCCACTGTGTCACTGACACAAGCCAAGTGTTTACAAAGAATCCTCACTACGAAGAATTAGGGAAAGACTTGTGTAGTCCTGCCGAGACATAACTCTGACTGCTGCCCGGCACCAGCGACACAAGATAACCTACCAGAAGTCTCGTGGTGGAACTTGAAGCCTTCCAGCTGAGGGTAGGTGACACTGTCAAACACCTTCAGCTCTGACTGTCCACAGGTCGTCAGCCACATCACCAGCCCGACGAGCTCCTCCAGCTGAGTGTCCCCTTCGTTCTGGGTCAGCCCGTCATACCTGCAGAGACAGAGGAGGCCAGCTCCCTGGGCTTCTTGGACAGGGCAGCCACATGTGCTCATGGTGCTCCTTGTTGGGATGCAGAGGTGACACAGATAGAGGTGTTGGGGAAGACCCTAAAAGTCTCTACCAAGTTAGCATCAAAAGGCAAGGGGAGTGCCCTGGGTCAAAGTCACTCTGTTTGCAAAGGTCAGCCTTAGATCTAAACATGCAATCTGAATGCAGAGAAACATGGGAAGAGCACAAGGAAGCTGCTTTCCTCAAAATGTATGTGCTTCGGGCACCAGCAGGGCAGGAGCATCCCGAAATGAGAGTCAGCATTTCCAAAGAGCAACTAAAGAAACATCGTGGGAAATAATGGGACTTTAGTAGACTTCCTTGTGCTTATTTTAAGGTTGAGTGTTGCTTTTGTTTTTAGCTACTTATGTGCAGGTGGGCTGCCTTGCCCTTCTTTTGGAGAAGGGGTCATTGAGTCTTACTCCAATTCTGCCACATCCACAGTGAACATGTGACTTCAGAGAAGGCAGAAGGGACAACCAGTGTGCTCCAGGGAGTCCTTGACGCTTCCTGGAATAGGCTTGTTCCCCTCCTCCCACAAGAAGTCTGGGCGAAACCAACCACCCACCAACCAAAAAAGATGTTCAAGAATTGTTACGATGTAGACCTCTACAGTAACGTTTGGAAGAGTTTAGAATATCAAGTCATTCCTTTGATTTCCATCGCTTGGCATATCCAATTTCAAACCCAAGTCAGAATGGAGGAATAATCCTGCCCCAGTTGAAAGCCATCTTCATTTGGTTTCCCAGTGGCCAAGGACTTGAGGGAGAGGAGTTTATTTGGGAGTTGATCCCAAAGTACTAGTAGGGGGAGGCTCTGTGAGACGGAAGGGAAGGAAGCCAGTACAGAGCATTATCAAGCAGTGCCTCATAGGACAACCAGAGCTTAGTCCTCCTGGGGACTCTGAGATGCTCCTCCCCTGCAAGGAGCAACTTGGCCAGGTGTTAAGCCATCAGCTCTGCCAGTCATTGGTTGAGGACTGCTCCTGGGAGTTGCTGAATCTTTGGCACTCCCAGTCCCCAAGCATATAGGCAGAGCTGGTTCCAGCAGTCCCAGGAAGCCCTCCAGCACAGCAGCTCAGGTTCTGAGGGGTCTCTGTCAGGCTGGGAGGCATGTCAGTGGTACATAACCCCACAGGGACTTAAAGTATTACCACGATCATTCACTAAGGAAACGGCTCCCAAACCCACTACACATTCAATCGCTTTTGTTGTAAGTCTCTCTGGCCATGCTGTACAGAGATTTGCATTTCAGGAGACCCTCTGAGAAGCCTCAATATCTGTCTTTCTCCAAAGCACCCCAAATGGTTCTGAGGACCTAGGTTTGGTGGTTTTTCCCACACCAAGCACAGCCACTTACCGGAGTAATACTTTAAGTAGCAGAGGGTAGCCCTCCCCATTCTCAAACTCCAGGAGTAGAGCCGAGGATTCTGGGTAGGAGTCCTTCACGAAGCCCAAAATGAGGTTCACTGCCTCGCTCACCTCGGGGGCAGGGAGAGAGTCAGCAAGCTTCGAAAGGTTCTGGAGGGACATCTTGACACAATCCGTGGCTGCAGGGGGAAATCCCACCGTGTGCTCAGAAGCAATAGCTTTTCTGCCTCAGTCATTCCCTCCACCCCGCCTCCCAACCAAGATGTGAATGTGAATTAATCCAAAATATTTTGCTTCTGGCTCTTGGGTCAAGAAGACTTCCCACTGGAAAATGCCACCCTGAGGGCCACCCTCTGCAGACCCAGGTGGAAAGCAGGCCAAATAGAAAGAGGAAAGAAGCCTCTTAGCCCTCCACTCCTAATTCTCAGCACGTAGAAGGGTCTGGGTTCTTCAGGTAATGAGATGCAAGACCCAAGACCCTAGCATTGCAGAGGCTTTAAGGAAGCAACCCTGGAGATAAGCAGAAATTAACTTGATGACAAGGACAAGGAAAAACACTCACATTTGAATATGTGACAAGGTGAGGGGCAAAATGATGATGTGTCTCCGCTACTAAAGAATCAGGGGTTTGGAGCCCAGAAGTGTGGGCCACAGGGAGGAGGAGGAAGCAGGGCCAGCTCCTATGGAGCCTGGCTATGCTGGTTGCCCAAGAGCTATGGGAAGCCAGGAAAGATTTGAGTCAGAAGAGAGACGTCATTGAATTTGTATTCTGACTGATAACTGTTTAGGGCTCTTTCATTGGGAGAAGTCTCTTCTGAGTGCCGAGGAAGCCAGGAAAACTGCCTACCATGAACTTCACATAACGCATGCTCAGCCCCTCAGCTGTGAGGCCTCAGATGCACCAGAAAGTGTGCATGCTGGGTGGGGCAGCCCCAAGAGCTGGGGGCTCAGCAGGTAACCACCAGGCCGACCTTCTCCTCAGCCTATATGCCCACAGAGACTACCCACGCCCCTCAGCGCGTACCGTGCTCCAGGTGGCAGGCCCCCCACCGAGGCAGGATTTTTCTTTTCTGATTAAGATTACCGATGCAACGAGGGACCCTCAACACCAATGCACGCAGCCTCTTTTCAGGGGTCTCCAACCATTGCCACCAGGCTTGGCCTCGCCAGGAGCCTTGAATCCTTAAACTGGGGCTGCCGTTTCATCCCGGATTCAGTTACAGTAACGGGATGGGCTGGCTGGGCCCACCCAGCTCTCCCTGACTGATGCTCTGTACTACAGGAGACCCCAGAAAGAAGACAGGCCATAGGGGAAGAAGTTGTGGACAAGCAGGTCACATTGGCAGATTCTCAGTCACTCCCCAAAAGACCCACACCTCGGGGTCAGCCCAAGGGACGGACAGTTGTGCTCCCAAGAGGCACTTTAGCAGGTGGAACTGAGGAAATGTCACACGGTGGGTGAGGAGGTCAGTGCAAGTGAACCTTTGCCAAAATATTCTCCTTGGAGTTAGCCTGGTTTCTCTCCCAGCCCTGTGGTGGGCCAAAGGAGGCAATCACACTCTCCTGAGAGTCTGTGAACCAAAGTGGTTCCCAGCATCATCTGGATTCTCAGGAGGAGACAACAATGCCAAGGGAGCCCCCGATCCTGCTGACAGAATGGACTCCCTTAGCGTCGTGACTGGATCCCACAAAGCGCGGATGCTGTGATACTGATGCCGAAGGGCATCCACCGGTGGCCCGGAGCTGGCCAAGCTCTTCAAGTATGCCAACTCCCTGAAGAAGCACAGCAATCCAATGAGATCAGTGGGGTGATCATCCCCCCTTTACAGACAGAAGAACCGAGGCACCCAAGTGGTTAAGTGCCCAAGGTCTCTCTACTATGAGGCAAAGCTGGAGTCCACAGCCCAACTGTTGGGGTGCAGGCTCTATGCTGCCCAGAGCAGAACTTAAGGCACAGGAATCAGGCAACTCCCGGCTTAAAATTTGATTCTCTTCTTTGATAGCTCAAGCCTCGGCAAATTTCTCAGCAACTCCTAATTTCTGTTTTCCCCAATTACAAAATGGTATTATCACTAATACCTGTCTCCAAGAAACAGATGAGATAACATGCAAACGAACCCAGCACAGTGTCTGATGGACAGTATATGGGCAGTCAATAAGGTCCCCTCTCGCCCCTCCTCCAATGGAGCATCAAAGTGAATAATAAAGCACGTTCATGAATAGAACCAAGCAATAGAGCGTCATCTCTTGGGCATAACTGGGCATCAGTGAAAACCTTGTTTATCCATCTCTTCTTTGGTCCCAAAAACCTATCCTGATGCTGCAAGAGCATCCCAGGTTCTCATTGAAGAAAGTGGACCTGCAGCCCAGCCCTGGTCCTTGGGGACATACCCTGCAGGTATCTGATGACACTGAGGTTCTGGGCCTTGGAGATGGCCCTCAGCACGCAGAAGGTGGGTTCCTTCCAAAAGCAGCAGCTGTGCTCCCGGAGACAGGTCGTGGCCATCACTAAAGACTGCAGCTCATTTCCCGAGAGAAGGTTCTCCAGCCCCTGGGATTCACTGCAAATATTGAGCAACAACTGGAAAATAAAAAAGGAAAAAAGGAAAGGAGGGAGGGAAAGAAAAAAAGCCAAGAAGACTCTGGTTAGGAAGCCCCTTTCTGACAGGATCTCCTTACTTCTCCAGAGCTCCGGAATCGCTCTGATGGGTACGTGTCAGCCCAAAGGGTGGGGTTGTCTGTGGCCACCCTGTGCTCCAGATCAGCATGGCCAACAGGACGATGGGGAACTTGTCATCTTTGTAGATGCAGTTATTATCTTTCAAAGTCAGATTAACAAAGAAAGGTTTGACTTGGAGGGATGTCTTTTTATACCCAGGAAAGTGCCATCAATCATTAAAGCACAGAATTAACAGGAAACAGAGCTATTTAAAAGGCCAGATGAGTTCCTATAGCTCTGTACTTCTCCAGAAGATCATGAGCACTGTCCCATAACCTCCTAACTGGGCCTTGGTTCCCTCCAATTTAGTCTCCCCATGGACTTCCTACACTGTTTGTCCACGTGGGGTGAATCATGGTGCGCAGAGCTCTGCAGGGACTCGCTCTGCCTCTTCATTCATTGGCTCTCACTGATCTAAGTGGACTTTCTGCCAGTTCAGCACATACAGGAAGCTCCCTCCACCCTGCAGCACAGTGAGAGTCGAAGCTGGGCAGCCCTAGGGCAGGCTGCAGACCCCCACAAGTCGGGCGGCCACGCCACCTGCAGCTTGGACGGCCATTTCTGGCCCTCACACCTCCCCTCCCCCCACTGCCCCTCCCCCAACCTTCAGCTCTCCGTTCAGTGTCATTTCCTCAGAACAGCCTCCTTGTGTTCTACTATAAATCAGGTCCCTGCACACGTTTGGCTTTTCCTTTAGAGCACTTAAAAAATTGGACACTGCTTATTTATTCATGTGAGTGCTCCCCCATTTGGCTCCCACATCTTCTCTCTGTCACCTGCACAAGAGGGGACTGTGCTTGCTACAGGAACCATTGGCCTGGCATACAGCTGTACCGGTAGGAACTTCATATATTTGGGGGGTATGAAACAAGGGAAACCTCGAGGAATGCAGGCATGGTCTCTCACAGTGGTTTGTACTGTCTATCCGTGGAGAAAACCGTGACATTAGGGCTGCACTCACTCCCTGCACAGAAGAGCCCCCTGTCGAAGACTTGTTAAAGTGCCCACTACTGCGTCCCAGCCAGGACTTAAAATATGATTACATTCAGGCAAATGAGGCCAAAGTTTCCCACAAATGCGGACTCTAACTGGAATCCACCAGAACGTGGAAAATACCCTGTGGTGACGATGAGTCTGGCTTGAGAATTAGTCGAGAATGGATGTGAAGGTGAACAGGCAGGTTGGATAGATGGCGGCATTTGAAAATTCCCCAAGGCCCCTAAGTACCTGCTCTGTGAGACACTGCCTGGGCCCTGGGCGCACGGACGTGGGTGAGACACACAGTCGTCCCGCCCTTCCTCCCAACCCCAGGGTCAGAGAGGGGCAGCAGGAGTTTCCGGGGAATTGCAGCCCCCGGAAGCTGGGGAAGCAGAACTTCTCAGTGAGAAGTCCGGGGAAGGAGGGGGCGGTATGCTAAAGGCCATTGCTGGCAGCCAGACAGGGTAGGAGAGATGGGGGGTGACAAGAGGAAAGCACGACTGGTGCTCAGTGACCTGAGATGGCTTCTGAGAGGCGGGAAGCAGGTAACATCACTGAGTGGGCAACAGCCCTACTGTGAGTAGACTCGGCAGCCGGATTCCCAGGCTTCCCACCCCAGCTCCCCGCCCACTCCCTGTCGCCTTGGGCTCATGTTGACTCGCTGTACTTAGTTTTCATAGAATCAGGACAATACTGCACATGCCTTGGGATGGAAGAGAGAGCGCGTGGAGGTGACAGGTGCGAGACCATGGCACAAGGGTGGGCACACAGCACGTACTGAGAAAATCATTGGCTCTAGTTATGCAAGTGTGACTAGCATTCTTGTTCTCAGAGGGGAAGGAGCCCGAGACAGGAGGTTCCAGATGCCCGGGAGGGTGGGCAGCACCCAGGAACCAGACTGCAGAAGGAGCTGGTGGGGCCGGACGCAGGAGGAGGAGCGCATCTTCCTGGGAGAGAACAGGGCGAATATCAATCCAGAGATGCAATGAGAGAGAGCAGAGGAAGAAAACCCTTTTTCCAATGCTCAGGACTCCTGGGGCTTGTCCAGCACAGGGACAGAGGGGTGAGCTGGGCCCCAAGGCGAGCAGAGGGGCTTCAGGACTGGGGCCCAGGAAGATGAGAGAGAGCACAGTCTCGGCTCAGGAGCATCCAGCCCCTCCTCTCACTCACCTGCACAAACATCTTCTGAACTTGAACGTCATTCTCCAAAAGCTCCTCCTTTTCCAGGGGAAAGACAAAGAAGAGGTAAAGGCACTGCAGGAGCAGGGCTGGGAGCCCAGATTCAGCAACTCTGCCCAACGTCTCCTGCAAGGGAAAAGCAAACGGGAGGTGACCCAAGGCCACAGGCCGGCCCAGCTTGTTCGGTTGTCACAGCCGGGAGTGTGCGTAAGGCACGGCCTCTCTACAACCCTTTGTCCCACAAGAACACAATCGGTGACGATTACATTTATATGAAGTATACACGCTGTGCTCCGCAAACGTGTGCTGTTTTAAGCATGGCTGACTGTTATATTTGATAGGGTTTGGGGAACACTAATTCACACAGTGCACAGGACACACCCAGCCTTGTCCTCACACGCAGGAACCTTGGGCATTTTTAATCACCGCGTTAACCCTGGAGCTGAGGCACTATGGCCCAATTTGAAAATTAGCAACACAACAGTCGCAGAGAGAGCAAGCAATTGGCCCAAGGTGGCACACAGCTTGTCCACTGCAAAGGCAGGGCTCGAACCGGAATTTCAGGCTGGGAATTCCATGCTGTATGTCAGAAGGGCAGTAGGACAGGAGAAACAAGAAATCAGTGTCCTAGAAAGGACACACACGTGCTAGAGCCCTGTGCTGGGACATCCCTGTGAACACAGATGAGGAGTTCCCACGCTGGGGCCACTTGGGCCTGGAACTTACCGAGTCTGTCCCGGTGAGCAGGAATACCGACTTCAGGAGCAGGTAGCCATCCTGATCCCCATCCCCCTTCCACCGCAGCAGCTGCCCAGCCGCTGCACGTGCTTGCTCTGGGGAGAGGAGAACGTGTCACCAGCAGCACACTGCACTGACTTGCCCACCCAGATTCCCCTCCACATGGGCTCCTCTCCTCATGAGATGAAACTTAGCATGGTTGGGGGACTTCGTTCTCCTGCCTTCCTCACAATGCCACCAAACATTTCATACTCTGCCAGATAGCCTCTATCATTACACCATCCCTGCTTAACAGCCATCAATGGCTCCCTATTGTCAAATAACAAGAACAAGCTCCTCAGCAATAGACTTCCTACAATCCAGAGTCTTCACCCCGCTTCCTGTATCACATAGCCCCTTACACTGCAGAGATTCCTGCAAACTACACCATGCTCAAGCCATCCCCTCCCCCTGGAATTCCTCCCATAGCCAGGCCTTCAGGGTCCAGCTGCATGAGTGGGAGAATGCGAGGAGACCCTGCAACCACAAACGTGCTTTGGCTTCCATGTCTTTTCTGGATCAAGCTATTAAACAGGTGCACCTTCTATCCCAGCACTTTTTCCCAGTGCCCCGGACCATTGTGTGTGTGTGTGTGTGTGTGTGTGTGTGCGCGCGCATGCGTGCGTGAGTGTGTGTGTACATGTGTGTGTACATGTGTGTGTGTGACCACACACGCGCGTGTGTGTGAGTGTGTGTACGTGTGTGTAAGTGTGCATGAGTGTGTACATGCGTGTGTGAGCACGCACGCACGTGTGTGTGTGTACGTGTGTGTACGTGTGTGTGTGCGTGCATGTGTGTACATGCGTGTGTGTGAGCACGCACATGTGTGTGTATGTGTGTGAGAGTGTGTGTGTGCGTGTGTGTACGTGTGTGCACGTGTGTGCACGCGTGTGTGTCCGTGCGTGCGTGTGTGTGTCTGTGCGTGTGTGTACGTGTCCGTGTCCATGTGTGCGTGCGTATGTGTGCGTGTGCACGTGTGCGTGTGTGTGTGTGCGCGCGCGCACGCGTGTGTGTGTGTGTGTGTGTATGTGTCCGACCCCTCAGGAGCAGGGAAGTTGCCCCAGTCCCCCGTCCCCCTTCTGCTAGCCTTTTCCGTCATTCCCGGTACTCAGTGGCAGAACTGGGCCCACGGGGCTCTTTGGGACCCCACCAGAAAGCAGACAGGGGCAGAGTGGGAGGCTTGGGAAGAGTCCGCAGAGTCTGTGCCCTGCCGCCAGCTTTCCCCAGGGCCTTCTTCCTCTTACCTGCAGGCTTTCCCACAAGCGCCCTGTGTATGTCTTGGGCTAGCTGGTTGGAAACATCTTCTGCCAGCCTTTGGAGGCTAGGAAAGTAGATGATCCCCACTGAGTGTTCCCAGGCCTGAATGCAACCAACAGGATTTGGTCAGAGATGTCAGAGCTACAAAGCAAGACCTGAGGGTCACTTCCTCTCTCCTCGCCGGCCCAAACCAATGGCCCACCTCACTTTCCCAGGCGCATCCCTGAAGCCGTGGCATCACGTACCCTCTGACATCCGCGTTATCCCCACTCCTGTGCCTATGAATTCTTCAGCTTTCTGCTGTATTCCAAACCCACAGACAACTAGGCCCTAGACATTTCCCCTGAAATTGTGCTCCTGAAACTTCAAACACATAATGGAATCCATGGCCTTCCCCAGAACCTGCTTCATTGTGTCTCATTGAATGGCTCTACGAAGCACTCAGTTGCGTCATTCTATAGGTCTCCCTCTCCCTCACCTTCCTTACCCTACCGATGGCTGTGTCTCCCTGATTCTCCACTTACACACTACTCAAATACTGTGCAGCAATCACAGTTTTAGTCATGCAATTATTTCCTTCAGATGAATTTTTCAAAGTGGGATTGCAAGTTAAGAGTGGGGGTTTTCGTATGGTTTGTTTTTAGTGCTTTGGTACATATTATACTAACTCACTCTCCAGAAAAAGTTCACCAGATTAGCCTCCAGCAGCTCTAAGGGAGAGAGCTGCTCTCTCCTCTCCATGCCAACACTGAACACTGGCATGCTCTTTCATCTTAAACGAGAAACTGTGTAGAAGGAAAAAATCTCAATTGCAGTCTTGATTACTAGACTACATGAACACTTTTTGTACTTCTTAAATTGCTTATTTGTACTTGTAGCCTATTATTGTATTAGGTCCTTCATGGTTTTCTTATTTATTATAAAAAGCTCTTCACCTATAAAACATGTTAACCCTTGGTCCATAATACTATGGCGATTTTTTCTAATTTGTCATTTTGTCTTTGAACTTGGTATGATTTGGTTTTGCTATACAGAAATCTGAAATATTATATGAAATAAAATTTCTAAATCTATTTCTTTGTTTTTTTTTAACTTTCATCAAGATTTGGGAAATTTTTTCCCAGTTCAAGTGGTTATTTTCCTTTTTATTTTCTCCCATTTCTTTTTTGATTGCCTGAAAATTATTTCTTACCTGTCCCATCTCTATTTCTATCCTATCTAGTCAGTTTTTTCCTCAAAGTTTTTTCCGTTATCGATTAGGGTACTATTTAGTAGTAGTCATGACTTTAAAAATTCTTCATGGGATGCCAGATCCTTTTTAGAATTTCCCCCAGTTTCTGTAGTAACTCTTCACAGATCTATTGTCATCGGAGTCTTTTCCCTCTGTTGCATCATTATTGTCACAGGCCAAGGTCACTAGTACTAGGATGAGGATAGCCCTCACTAAGCCAATAGAGTGGAGTGACTAGCCTTGGCCCAGGACTTCGGTTCTGGTGATTCCTCCTCCCCCAGGTTCTCACCAGGAAGACATAGCTGTGCACACCCCCGGCAGCAAGTAGCCTCTATGAACTGCAGCTTTCCTGGACTCCCACCCACGGCTCTCACTCTCCAGCTACATTACATTACATTCGTGCTCAAAGACCTCACCAAGTTTCTTAAAGCTGAGATTCTCCTTCTAGAAAAGGTGAGAAAGACGTCCAAATTCCAAAGGGCAGTGATGTCAATGTGTTTTCTTGCTATAGATTTCTTAAAAAATAAAAATCTTTTAAAATTGTCTCCCTATATACAAAATAGGGAGACAAGCCACAGATTAGTAGAAAATATTTGCAATGCATGTAATGACAAAGGACTAATATCCAGACTGCTACAATTAGTAGGAAAAAAACACGCAACCTGGTTTTCATAAAATAGGCAAATAAAACAAGAAACTAATAAAAGATAAAATAAATATCAAATTACTACTAATCAGAAAAATGCATGTTAAAACCACAATGAGATATTTTATACTTTGCAAGTTGGTAAAAATGAAAAGCCTGACATTACTAAATGTGGATAAAGGTGAGGAGCCATGGAACCCCCATACTCTGCTGATGTAGTGTAACTTGGAAGAACCTCTTTGAAGAAGTATAACCCAATCCAAGAAAATTAAAGGGGCACCTGTCCTACAGCCCAGCAATTCCACTCCCAGACATATGTAGTCCCTGGAGAAAGGCTGGCACGTGCACATGTGGAGGTGTGCATAAGAGATATGTCTGCAGCATTATTTGTGATTGTGAGAAACTAGACAAAATTAATATTCATCAGTAGAATTGTGAGTGAATAATTTGTGGTGTATTTATAGAAGGATACAATGTAGAACTTAAAATAAATAGGATTACATGTATCAACACAGATAAACCCCAGAAATGGAATGTTGAGTGGGAAAAGCAAGTCTCAGAAGTATATTATAATGTGAGTCTATGAAAACCTGTGAAATTCTGTATAAATGACACAATAACACTATTTACGGTTATAAAATATATTAATATTATTGTATACTTTATATATATCTTCACAGGTATTTAGAATCATACTATAATAAACTTTTACAAGTATTTCTATGTGTATGTGTGTATATATATATATGTGTGTGTGTGTGTGTGTGTGTGTGTGTGTGTGTGTATGTACACACCTGATAATTCGGCAGGATAGGTATTACCCTAACAGGAGGGAGGCAGGAGAACGAGGGCTAGAATATGAGCACAGGTGGCTTTAGTTTATCTGAAATGTTTGATTGCTTTTATATGGCTGAGGTATTTATTTTGTGTTGAAAAAAGTTTGTATCTGAAGTTTTTAAAATTTTCTGCCCTATAAATGAATTTTCCTTTGTAAGGAAAAAAAGCAGTACATCAGAACTTTGCTAAAACTAGAAAAAGGCGAGATGAATGTTAAATACGATTGCACATAGTAAACCTTCCACAAATATTTGATAAGTGAGCACATGGTTAGGAAACCCACGATCTGCAGAATAATGGCCAAATGGAGTGCATGCTGGTCTTCCGCCAAGTGCTGGGCCAAACGCTCATGCTCACAACGACGCTTTGAGGTTGGTATTGGGATTATTCCCACTTTACAGAAACTGAGGATGAGCCAGGAGGTAAGCCCAGTGAGTCAGTTAAGCCACAGAGTGAAGAGCTGAATTGTCTCATGCATACCTAAGTAGCACGTGCACGTCTGAGAAATGTATGGCTCCCACCTGGAAACCAGCTACCACCCGGAAACTTTACGCCCCGGAAAGACGAAGTCAGGCCTGTGGCGAGAGCGTCTATGGTAAGATTATTCCCCTCCCCCCAGGAATAAGAATCTGCTAGGATGTCTTCCTAACACATTCCTGTGCCTCCTCCCTGCACTGACAAACCCCTCAAAAGACCAATTTGCAGGCAGTTGACTCAGAAGCATCTAGATTGTCTCCGAGCAGTGGGATTCCAGGAGGCACTCTACAATAAAGCAAATTGGGCCGCTGTGAGTTGAACAGTAATTGTACCCTCAGCCAGATCCTCCCAAGGCTCGCACTCCTTCCTGGGACCACAGTG
The DNA here is from genome assembly GCA_004026885.1 of Lyroderma lyra. Classification (NCBI taxonomy): domain Eukaryota; kingdom Metazoa; phylum Chordata; class Mammalia; order Chiroptera; family Megadermatidae; genus Lyroderma; species Lyroderma lyra. The sequence continues at coordinate 78,678 of PVJL010004823.1, forward strand.
GGCACTTCTGGAGGCCGCGTTAACTCTTTCAGGCCACTGGGGTGCTGTTGGATGCACAGAGGCAATCATTTACTGAATGATACCATGGAGACCCCAAAGAGTTAAGGCAGCTTCCAACAGGACCTCATTTTTCCCCCAAACTGGGACTTGCATGCTGGGAGAATATTGCTCGATATTTTTTAAAACTTTTATTTACTCACATTATCTAAGCTGCACCATCATGCCTGTGGCTGTCCCCTCACATGAAAGCAAGAGTGAAAATGATGCTCTGGTCTCCAAAGGACAATAAGGAGTAACAAAAGCTCTTGAGGAGATGGGAGAACACCCCAGCTCTTAGATGACAGATAATCGGGTTGGTTTCCAGGTAGACAGCAATATTACTACTTCTCCAAACCACCGCAGAGTTGGGTGCTTTGGTCTTTAAGGGAGCTCAAAACATTTCAGAGACTTTACATGAATTTTCCCCGCTAGTGTGACCCAATTGATTCTCTCTTTGTAAATTAAAAAAAAAAAAAAAAGTAATGCATCAAAACTTTGCTAACACAACAAAAATGTTGTTGCCCAGAGATGGGAATGAACCATGTTTGAGGCCCCACTCTGAGAGGGTCATCCGATGAATAAGGGGGGATGTTTATCCTCACCAACCCTGCAGAACACCACACTTGGAAATAATTGCTGGTCATGCTTATTATTTTATCTCTCATCTAATGTCAGTTGGGTCCACACTTGGTTTTTATGAGAATGATTGGTATGAACTCTGCCAGTCAGCTAGCCAAGAGTACACACCTGTGTACACGCACACATGCACACATGCACACAAGCACACACACAAACACTCACTTCTAAGTACAGTCAATTGAGTGTTAATGCCAATCCCTCCACACGGGAAATGAATGAACACCTCCCCTTGTCACCCACTGTTCTGTTTATGTATTACTATATAACAAACCACCCCAAAATTGAGTGGCTTAAAATAAAACAATCATTTCTTTTTCTCATGGACCTGCAATTTGGGCAGGGCTCAGCAGGGACAGGTTTCTCTGCTCCACTCAGCGTTAACAGGGGCTAAGTGATCCACTTCCAAGATGGCACACTCACGTGGCTGGCAACTTGGTGCTGGCTGTCATGAGCAAGTACAGCCGCAAGGTCATGGGCTTGGTTTCCTCTCCTCAGAGGCTGTTACATTCGGCTGCTTTATCTTCCTCACAGCATGGCAGCAGGGTTCTAAGAGTCGTATTCCAAGTGACAGGAGGAAGCTACAAGTCTCTTGAGGCCTGGGTCTAGAAATGTCACTTCTGCCTTTTTTCCATTAGCCAAGTCATCGCAAACTCATTCAGATTCAAGGGAAAGGGACATGTCATAGATGTCATCACTCAAAGGCAGCAGGGTGAACCCATTTGCAGCATCTCTAATCTAATGCATCCACAGATCTCCTTTAGGTCTCCATGTTGTCCCCCCACCCAGTGGGCTGTCCCAAACAGTGAGGACTTTTATACTAATTGCTGTGGATCCCCTATCTCTCAAAGTACATATTCTAAGAATGATCTGCAACAACTGTATCTGTAGCTCTCACTTCTCTCATGCCTATTATTATGAAATATCTCTGTGCATGAAGTGGTTCCCTTTGCCCCAAAACAAACTCAATGGAAGGCCTGCAGGACCTGCCCATACTTGCTAAAGGAATGCCTTCTCCTCTTAGTGTGAAACCTTATGGTAGGAAGGGTTCTAGAAAGAGCAAAGTCCAAGGCTCTTGGTAGGAAAAGAACAACAGTAAATTGAATCCTGCCTGAAAACACTGCTCTGCACTCTGATGAGTCATTGACTCTGTACTGCTTCCTGTGTGATGCAATAAAACCTCCTCCTTTTCTGAAACCTCCTGGAATCAGCTGTCCAAACATCACATGAGATAGCATGGGTTTTGTCCCCAAGGGAATTTAGGTATTAGCCAGGCAAAGCCATTGTCCATTGAGTCATGGGTTAGAGAAAGAAACCAGATGTACTCTGGTCTACTATCCAAGGAAGCCAAGTGGTTAGCAATGCAGGCCCAGGCAGAACTCCTAGGTTAAGTTTTGCTCCCTACTAACAATGGGTGATCTTGGACAAGTTATGCAACATCTCTAAACCTGTCTTTTCTCATTTCAAGCTAGGATAAAAAGAGTACCCCCTTCACAGAGTTATTGTGATGGCCTATAAATACTAAACAAAATGCCTAGTTTAGTTAGTTAGAGCTTGTTGAATTGCTAGACATCATCAATGAAAGTGACCACTTGACCTGGCTAAGAACTCTCTGATCCAGGAAGGGGAGGGATGGAGCCTGGTGGAGGAGGAGAGCTTGCAATTCCAGATGAGCACTTTATTTCTGACTCATCTCCTCAGGGCAGCTCCCTGTTGGGGTTCCAGTGCCCTGAGACTCCATTAGGCTCTTCCTTATTAACAAGACAGCAACCACAATGTTGAGTGTGTTATCTCCTTAACAACCCTGCAGGCATTCTTTAACTCTGAAATGAACCATTGGGGCTAGAATTTATTATAGAATCAACCAAGCCCGTCTTTGTACTTGCCTAACAGTTAATTCAAATTTAGTTATGTCATTTACAATCACAAGGATAAGGGAAGGGTTCATCCCCTGCTCTGGGTTTGGAGGAGTCAGATATGAGAGAAAGCCAAAGAGGCCAAAGTGAAGTTATTTGGTGGGAAATGTCAAAGAATCAGCTCCGAGGGAGTCTGCTACACAAGATAATACCTATCATCAGATCTCAAGACTTATGAGGTTGGGGTAGTGACAGCTACAGAGGTGGGGCACACACAGACATCAGCCTTTGCTGAAGCCCTGAGTACACGTGGACCAGCCCTTCCATGCTGAGTCTAACTGATAAAGAGTCTGACTCAGTTAGGCAAGACTCCACAACCCAGGAATATAACCCTTTCCAAGCAGGGGCAGCAACTCAAAATCTCTTGTGTGCAATGTCTTAGAACAAAGAATATTTCAGATCATCTTGATTTTCTTTAGCTGCAAAGTGAAAAGAGTCAGGTATAGAGAGTTGAGATCCACCAAAGTATTTCAACACTCTTTTAGATGCAATCAAGAGTCTCAGAGCTCAATTGGGCCACGGTTTCTATGACAACCAATACACGCATAAGGCTTTGATGTTATCAGCCCCATTCCATCGGACGTGGAATAACTTTTTAAGTCCTAATATTTTCAAGAGGGTTCTTTATAGATGACCTTGAAGAACACTATTTTTGGCTATAAAATTCAGAACAGAGTGGCTACAAGCTTAACTTCTGACACAGGACCTATACTCCAATGGATGTTTTCTGTCTTCAACTACAGCTCAGATTTTATCTGCACTATACACCCTCCCCCTCCAAAAAATCTACTACTTTCCCCATGTTTCTTTCCACTGTCAACTTTCAATTAAGAAGCCTGAGAGCTCTGACTCTAACTCTGGATCTGGATCTGGCCCTGGCTCTGGTTCTAGCAGGGTTTTATTAATCAGAACTTAATAGAAACAACAGGTTTATAGACATGTAGGACTTAGTGTAAATTTTTAAGAAAATGATTAAAACCCTGTAATATTCTGCTTCCCCAGGGTTCATCAGAGGGGGACTCCAGGAATCCACAGTATAGCAGGTTATGTCAATAGTTTGGGGATGTGCAGTTAGTATCCTGGAGGCTGATGGGAAGGTAATAGGGACCATGTCTGCTTTCCATGTGCTATGGACTTTCCAAGCATCATCTTTTCTCACCTTCACAGTCTCCCAGAAAAGTGTTATTAATTTCACTTGACAGATAAGAAACCGAGGTTCTTATCTGTCAGAAACTTGCTCAAGGACACACAGTTAATAAGCAATGAATCCAGGGCTTGAGCTCTACTCTCTCTGATTTGAAAGCCATGGGCTATTATGCCTTCAATTACCGGGACAGGGTTTGGGGAAGCAGGTTCAGTTATAATAGAAACTGCTTGCAATCTCAGATGCCTATAGGATCAAATAACATTCATGAGTAAGGTGCACTGGGCAAAAATATTAGAGAGTGAGTGTGAACTTAGCAATCAAGACAACTTTTTCTCTAAAAGGGGTGTCCCTAACTATCTCTATCTGATTGCAGAAGACTCTGAGTTAACCAGCAATTTGCTGGTTGCTTGAGTTCTGGTTAATGGAGAGTCTGCTGTATTAGTATTACGGCTACCCAAATTTTCAAGTGCTATGGAATCTGATTTTGGAACTAGTGCTATGGAACTAGGAATCTGATTTTCAGGTAAAAACTTTTCATTTTGAAAATAAAATGGCCACTAATTTATTTTTAACCCTTACGAGCAAAGTCCAGGGCCTTTTGGCTGCTAGTCCATATCCTCTGCTCTGGACTGCACGCTCTATGAGGGTAAAACCTCTACCTGTCTTCTTTATCTCATAGTCCCAGGCCCTAAAACAGAGTGTAGGGGCTCATTAAATATTTTTGCACAAATGAAGAAATTTCCAAATCAACCATCTGGGGAGAGGTGAAGAAATACCAAGCCCTGGCCCTCAGATGCATAGTACTTGCATCAGAGCCAAGCTGCCCAGGTGCGTGGGAAAGACACAGAACAAAGGATGAACCTATTTGCAGTGAATTTCAGTCAGAGTGGGAAGCTGCTCACACTGCTTTTTCTTAAGCTAACATTGATCTGAGCACTGGGTGAGACTGAGCTCTCCCCCAGGAACTGGGGTTGTCAAAGCAGAAAGGCTAGGAATGAAAACTCTGAGCCATCTTTCCTAATCTTGTTCTTCTTTTCCGTGCATTCCCTATGCCTCGGTTATCCAATCTGTGAAATGGGATGAATGGAGTATACAAGTCCAAAGCATGGAGGAAAATAATGAGTTAATGAACAGTGAGTTATTTGGCATTTTTTAACATAAAAACATGCCTAAGAATCCAATGCATCTTATAAACATGATCCCAAGAAGATTCAGAGTCATCTTTAGAAATCCTTAAATATTTCTGGTTAATAAGTTAGATGAAACATTAACCAAGGCATTTCCTAATAAAACCTGCCTAATCCTCCATCTATCCTAGTCTATTATCAATGTGAAAAGTATCTCATATTCTTTGTGCTTTGATTGTAGGTATATTTTTTAATAGAGTAGACTCTCAGTGAACCAGCACCCGTGGGGATTGGTAGATGCTGGATAACTGTAAGTAGCCTCTCCGTTAACCAGGACTCAAGCAACCGGCACTCTCAAGCAACTGGCACTCTTAAGCAACCCGCAATATCTCAAGCAACTGGCAAAAAATATTTGCCAGTTGCTTGAGAGTGCCAATTGCTTGAGTTCCAGTTAACTGTAATAACCCAAAACAACAGTGAAGCTAAAAGTAGGTCCTCATAAAAATATGTGTTTCCAACTCTACAACCAGCCTTCAATATATTCAACAATAAGGCAGACCTCACTGTCAGGAGCTTTGTACCAAAACAACAAAGGAAGTCCCTGTCTCCATGCTGTCACCAGCTGCCACTAACCAGCATGTTGGCCCAGTGGGCAGGCTGGAGCCCTGCGTGCCTGGAACCAAGGGAAGAAGCCACCCCTTTGGTGTTCCACACTGATTGTACCTCAGCTGGCACTGCTGGCACATTTTCACATCCTGGCTCTTCCAGGCCCTGGTGCTGGCATGACAGGTGTTTGAGATGACCGGCCACCCCTCAGATATGTGTCTCAAGATATACCCTCTTTTTCTAGCTCTCAAAGGAGCTGGTCCTTCTCTGGCTTTTAAGCTGGGATTGTGACTCAACGATCTAACTCTTTTAAATAAAAAGACACTATTATTCAAGAGTCAACTGTTCATCCATTCCAAGCCCTGGCCCTCTCCTTATTAGAGAGCACAACACTCTCCTCCAAACACCCAGAGGCCCTGCGATAGTATTAAAGCCAACCCCAGCTTCCCGTCATTCCAGAAGTGTCCCTAGAACCCCTAAAGTACTGCATCATCTTCTTACAGTTTCAAAAACAAGAATACCAACCTTTAGGAACAATGGGAGAAGACTCAACAGGCTCTTCTGACGTTCAGCTGGGTACCTATAAGCCAACTGCTGATATTCCAGAAACTTCCTTTCAAGCATCTCCCAAAGAGCTGTGGGGCCCTGGCCCTGCCCTTCATGTGAGAGGTCAGGCTGGCCTTCATTTTCGGAACCTGGATCCTCAGCTGTGTCCTCGGCCTTTGAAATGTCTTCCGTCTCCATGCCTTAGCACAGCAGATCTGAATTCAGAACAGAAACACAAAATGAAAAGCCTTGTCACAGCCCTACCTGCTGAAGTGGGCTGTGGGACAAGGTGCTGCCCTTATTCAGTCCAGTTCCTAGGGAAAATGGTTCCTCTAAGAATCTGAAACCAACTAAAATAGGAAGACTTTTTAGAAGAGAGGTCCACATTTAGGATGACTCACACATATTGACAACCCACCGTGTGCTGGGCTTTTTACACAGACTCTCTTAAGAGAGAAATAGATTTTCTAATTTTTTCTATGTAGTAAGAAAACCAACCACACCAAAGGCACATGGGCAGCTCGATGTCCAGCTGAAACACAAGCCTTTAATTCCAAAGACTGCTTCCTTGTTGTCCAAGGCTGTTCCTCTTTGAGAGGCTGAGTAAATGGAAGAGACATATGTAAACGCCTTACAATATTTATAGAAGTACGTAATTCTGTATCTTCAACTGTAACTTCCTTCTACCTCATGAGTCAAAAGATATAGGTTCTTCATTCTCAGTATTATTTGGTTCATAGAATTTCTAGAGGACTTTGTCCTCAAAGTGATTTCTTAACTCCCATGTTAACTTAAAAGTGCTTCTCTATTAGTGTAAACAGGAGAAATTTGTGGAAACCAGAGGAGGAAGCTCCAAGTAGGGACCAGACTATGCAGGCCCCCTGCAAGAAGCACCCACCCCAAACCACGATGTTGCCATGTGGGTATGCATCCTGGAATCTGGACAGCAAGCAACAATCATGAATCCTGGAGTAGCAGCCAGACAAATGAACACACAGAGTAGATCTACCGGTGTTGTGCTCTGGCCTACAGTAGCAGAGGGGGTGCAGCATGCTTTATTTTTGCTCCAAACACACTCCCCTTGCAGGCTACAATGGGAGTTAACTAAGACCCACGCGGCCAAACTAACCATCCCCTCTCTGAATCGTTCTCACTCTTTCCATGCAAAACTCCATGTGTCCCTGGCTCTTCTTCTATCACACATGCTTAGTACTCTCAGACTTCATTTTCAGAAATCTTTTGTTTTTGTTTTTGTGTTTTTACAAAAGCCATGTAAGTTCAGTGTCAAAAACTGAGAAGGAACAAAATATTAGGAAAGCTATCAAGCTTGCCCGTATCCAGAAAAATGACTCTTGATAGTCGTACTTCTATCCATGAACATATAGTTTAAGAAAAATACACTAATAATATTGAGGCAAACTTTTTCTGTACACTTTTGCTTCTGTTGCTTGGCTGGACTGGAGGTTGTTTCCTTTTCTGAGCTGACCCTCAGGTGGGGTGCCTCACATTTCTCAGTCCCAGCAGTCTCCTCCCTGACCAGGCCAGCCTCCTCTCTGGCTTTGTTAATTTATTCATTTATCCCTTGAACCTCCATCCCCTTTCTTCATCCCCCCATGCCCACCCACCGCCCCTACTTGATAGCATGGGTCCTTATAAAACAGGGCATAGGTGCAAGATATCTGAATGCACGCATGTGAAGTTCCCTGAATAACCTTCAGCATCTTTCTGCAGCCTACTTTTTCACTCAGCTTTATGCTTTCAGACCCAACCACGTGGCTCTGTTTGTCAACTTCATTTCCTCTAACTGCTGCCCCATGTTACATAGTGGACATCACATGACTATTTGACTCTGCAGTGACAATGTCTAGATCACCCACGACTTCCTTTAATGCACTTGATCTTGCACTGGACATTCCCTCCTTGTGGGCTGCATGTGACTAGCTCTGGGTATGAACATAGGAGCAGCCAAGCTGTGTCAAGGGCATATACCTGTTCAATTCAACCATGTGCCAGCAACTAAGATGTCTCCAGAAAGCTGGCAGCAGACCACACTCAGCCCATGTGAAGCTTCCTCTACCATTTCATACACACCCCTGCTTGGCATCACCCAACTTGCTAATGTTTGCCAATCTGAATGGAGTAAAGTCATCCCTTATTCTCATTAATTTGCATTTCTCTAACCCACCAGTGAGTCTGAGCATCTCTACATGCCTGTTAGCCTTTTGAATTTTCTCTTCTGCAAACTGACTATTGATAACCTCTGCTGATTTTTCCAGGCCTGTCTTTTTCTTGTTGCTTTGCAATGGTTTATTCTAGAAACTGGTCCCTTGTTGGTTTTAAAAATCTTGGCTAGGTTCCCTCAATCTGTTTTTCTTATAAATTAGTCCATAAGTTTCTTTTTTGTCACAAAAACATCACGAATATGCTCCATGTTGTTAAAGATCCTCTATGTCAGGGGTGTCCAACCTTTTGCCTTCCCTGGACCACATTGGAAGAAGCATTGTCTTGGGCCACACATAAAATACGGTGACACTAATGTTAAGTCATGAGCTATAAGAAAAAAAAGTCTGTGCATAATTTTCGTTATGTTTTAAGAAAGTTTACAAATTTGTGCTCTGCTGCATTCAAAGCCATCCTGGGCCACATGCAGCCACAGGTTGGACAAACTTGCTCTACGTCTTTATTGCCAATAGCAGTATGGTGGCCATAGATCCACGTGGACGGTTAATTTAACTAATACTCCATACTTAGGGATTCAGATGGTTTCCAATTACTCACTACCATAAAAAACACTGTAATGACAGGCTTGTGTCTAAGCCTTTCCACATACTCATGATTAAATAAGAGATTGTAATACATTCTTAAATTCCTAAAAGAAAATAACTGGACCCTAAAGGCAGATAAATTTTTCAGGCTCTTGACACATGTTTTCAAACAGCCTCTCTCAAAAAACACCATATCAATGTCCAGTCCTCCTACCAAGAGTATATGAGAGTTTATACTTTCTTAGCTCTTTTTTTAATCTTGCCAATCTGCTTGTTTTATTGTAATGCGAGGAGCTGAGGGTGTTTCCATCTGTCTGCTGCTCAGTCTCCCTCAGGACTCTGAAGTGACTTTCTGCAGTCAGACCCTACCTGACTCCCTGAGTTCCCTAGAGGACATCCCAGCTACATCCCATACCTGAAAGCCCCTGAGATAGGCTGACCAGATGCCCTGTTTTAAACAGGACAGAAAATAATGGTACTGTCCCTTTTCCCACAGTATGTATGGTCAGTCTACTGACACCTTGAATTTAGCCCAATGGGGCTAGGCTGACCATACATAGCATTTGAAACGGGACAGGACCGTTGTTTTCTGTCCTGTTTAAAATGGTGCGTCTATCAGCCTAACCTGAGGGCTCTGTATCCACTAAATGTTAATTCTGCAAAGGAAGGCCCCTGTGCCTATCTGCACTGATAGGCACAGTGTAGATACTCTATAAAATGTTACTGAATAAATGAATGAATGAGCCCATATGCTTATGGCATTTAAATCACTCGGTAGTTCAGACTCCTCTTCTAAAGAAGTTCCTTTTTCCTCACTCCAAGATTTCTATTTGGATTTCAAGTCACTATGTCCCAATGAAACCACCATCCCCATCACCCACAGAGCAGCCTCAAGTCAGGCATGATTTCCCAACACATCATACGGCTGTTAGAGCCAAGGTAAGTGTGGACTCTGCCACATAAAAGTCATTTTGCGGCCAAACCTGCAGGGGCTACCAAGAGATTCATTCAATGAATGGCCTTGCTAGCACGCACACTTTCAGGGTGAGCAGGTGAGAAGACAAAGTAAGCATCAGATTGGAATGCAAAAATGTGGGCCTGGGGAGCACAGCTGGATATCCAGGGGCAATAACAGAAACAGCCTTGGCTCTCCTCTGAAGTCAACAAGCCTTGTTTACTGCAGTGAAACGTTGGAATGTTCCCTTACATAGACCGATTTTTTGAGAAACAAGAATTCCTAACAAGCAGGGATCTATGAAATCCCATGGAGAAGTGGTCTGACTCCTGTGTCAGGCTTTGTCCCCTCCTGTCCTCTGCCCATCGCCCTAGGTCTACTGCAGTTTAATTTCTAAGAGGAAGAAAACAGAGGCCAGCCTGTCAGAACTGTGTGAAAAGCAGTAAGAAGAAATCATTAAAATGCACCTCATTGTCAAAAGTGCCCTCTGTAAGTGCTAGCACCTTCCTATCCAGAGCAAAAGGGCCCAGTCAGGGGTGCAAGGCACTGGGGGTTGAGGGCAGCTTTGGGATTAGGGTGAGGCAAGTGAGGCCCACACCACAGGCACAAGATTTAAGAGAGGTTCCAAAAATCTCAGTAGCCAAGTGAAATAACATTTTAATGCAACATTTATAAAAGTCAAAATGAATGCCATAAAGATTCATGATGAAGAAAATATCAAAATGTTAGATGCCACCTTCAGGTCTGGACTTCTGCAGTCAACTCTAATACACAGCATAGTGGCCACACAGATAGCCTCTGGCTAGGCTGCACCAGTTCAGCTGTAATGGGCTCAGGTCATTAGACCAAGTGATGAAACCCTTTCTGCTTTGGTGTCCTCATTTGTAAATGGGACAATAACAGGACCATCATAGGGTGCTTTGCAGATTGAGTCAATGCTCAGCATGTGTCATTGTTAGGATGGGAGCAGTGGTCCCCAGCCTTTTTGGCACCAGGGACTGGTTTGGTGGAAGACAATTTTTCCACGGATGGGAGGTGGGAATAGGTTTAGCATTATTCAAGCACATTACATCTACTATTATTATTATTACATTATAATATATAATGAAATAATTATACAACTGCATTTGCCCCTATAAAGCCTGCCACCCACTCACTGATATGAGTCTTCAAGCAATTGATTTACTATGGTCTCTTGACTAATGTTAATCTGTATTTGCAGCCTCTCCCCAGCACTAGCATCACTGCCTCAGCTCCACCTCAGATCATCAAGCATCAGATTGTCATAATTATCGGGCAACCTAGATCCCTCGCATGTGCAGTTCTCAATAGGGTTTGCGCTCCTATGGGAATGTAATGCTGCTGCTGATCTGACAGGAAGTGGAGCTCAGGAGGTAATTCAAGCAATAGGGAGCAGCTGTAAATACAGATTAAGTTTTACTCACTCACTTGGGCACTCTCCCTCTGCTCGCCTCCTGCTGTGTAGCCAGGTACCTAACAGGACATAAATAGGTACCAGTCCAAGGCCTGTGGGTTGGGGACCCCTGGATTTGGAGACAGGCATTTATTAATGCCACCTTGGTACAGCATTGGTATGTGCTACTTCACTTCATCTTTCTACCATCCAGCAATAGCAAAACTACTGGCCTTCATCCTCAGATGGCACTGAGGCTTGGAGCAGAAAAATGGCCTACCCAGGGTCCTATTGCTAGTCAGTGGCCAGAGCAGACTCTGCCTCAGTGTGTAGACAACTTTGGTTTTGCTCCCTCAGAGCATCACCTGCCATTGCCTTGGAGGCTGAGCTCACCTAGGATGTAGGGTTGAGGAAGGGCTTGGGACCTGCTCGGCCAGGCAACGCAGGCCAAGAGAAGGCTTGCCACCCCAGAAAGGTTTGTTGGAGAGGTGGAAGTTTGGGAGTGGAACAGGAGGGAGAGGTAGCATTGGCAGGACCAAGAACTAGAGGCTGCAATGGGGATAGGTGGGTCCCACAGTCTCCAGATAAAGACCAAGCCCTCTCCTCTGCCAGTGAGCTGTGTCCCAGTTTGGGCCAGGCTCAAGCATATGACACACAGCCCAAGCAGACTGGAAGCCCTGCTCTCCTGCACCTACACGAGGCAGCTGGGCAGGAACCTGCCCAGTCATGCTGCCCTGAGGCAGAGGGGAGCTGTGGAGTCAGGATGGGGGTCACAGGACAGAATTCAGTCCCAGCCTGGCCACTGTGATGCCCTAATCAAGTTATTTCCCTCTCTGAGACTAGATTCCTCTCCATCAAAATGGCCCTGGGGATCTCGGTTCCGTCCTCTGCCCGTTACACATTGATGCAAAACAATGACTCAGTGCGGAATAGCTGAGCCACTCCTGAGTGGGCTGAGAGCCTGTGTGGGTTGTGTGTGATAGGGCAGCACAGGGGAAAGGCTCCCCTGGCTGTGCATTATGTACAAGGAACCAGATGACAAGTCTGCAGTGACCCAAGCAGGGGGTTTCCTATGACCCCAGAGGCACCCGGGCTAGGAGTGGCCATGTGGGCCCCAGCCCTCTGGTGTCACAGCTCATCCTCACCCCCCACCCCACCCCCAGATCTGTAGCATTGCCAGAACTCTGCTTCGTAGTATTTCAGAAGCAGAGAACCCAGGGCATCCTACTCAAAGCTGCCACCCTGAAGGGTGACATCTGGAGCCTAAAGAAATGGCTGGCTGCTGATGTCTGGGGTGTTAAACTAGCATTCCAGCTGTGTCGTCCCTGACTTTCTGTGGAGCCCAGACCTGGTGACAGAGCTGCTATGACAAAAGTCAAGATGAATGCCCCCTCTCCCTTTCCCGTTTGCGTGAGCAGCTGTTCCCCTTTCTGGGTTGTACCCACCAGGCACAGGCGCAGACCTGTCTGCCTCCTACATCGCAGGCCGTGGCCCCCAGATGCTAGGGCTGGGGGAGCCTCTGAACTAGATGATACAGAACGATAACTTCCTCTATTTCTCTTTCCATTCCAAAGCCAGTTCCTCACTGCACATGAGCAAATCCGAACACCCTGGCTCCTGGGTCAGCAAGGAGCCCTCAGAAGAAAAGCAACAAAGCATTCTTGTTCCAGAAACATAGAGGGGGTGGGGCTAGGCCTTTCTTCCCTCTTCCCCACCATTTCCCATCCAGAGGAGAGCATATAAGTTCAAAACAAAGTGAAAAGGAGGAATCGAGGGAAAAGACAGAAGTTGTCGTAATAACAGGGGAGCTTTGTTCACATCTCACTCCACAGCTCACTGAAGCTGGTCAGAAGTATTGTCAGGACAACAGCATTCTCATTGGGGAAATGCAGATTAAATCCACACCGAGATACCAGGACATTTCTATCAGAATGTCTTTAAAAACAAACAAAGTAAACTCAGTAGGTGTTGGCCAGGATGCATAGCAACCACAACTCTGACCCTTGCTGACGAATATGCAGATGGCACAGCATCTCTGGACAACAGCCAGGTAGCTTCTGAGAAAGGTAAGCACATACCCAGCAATTGCTTTCCCAGGCATTTACTGCAGAGAAGTGAAAACTTAGGTTCCTATGAAAACATATGCATAAATGTATATAGTAAGCTTATTCCTAACAGCCCAAACCTGGAAACACCCAAATGTCCCTCTAGAGGAGAAAGGGACATGTCTCCGTAGTAAGAAGGAGCACTGCTGACCCACACAGCTACCTGAATCTCAAAGGTCTTAGGGCAAGTGATAGGGGCCAGTAGCAAAGGCTACATTCTGTCTGATTCTGGTTGTATTATGAAAAAGGCAAAATTATAGGGACAGAAAATAGATCAGTAGCTGCCAGGGACTGGGGGGTAGGAGGGTAGCTGCAAAAGAACAGAAGGGAACTTTGGGGAATAAAAATGTTCTCCCTCTTGACTATGGTGGTTGTCACACAACTGTTTACATTTGTCAGAAGGGCACACTAGAAAGAGTGAAATATTTTGTACATAAATTACACCTCAAAAACCTGACAATAAAAGAAATTTCTGGCTCTTGAGACATTTTCCTGCACGAGCCCACTCCTATCTCTTACGAGTGTACTTCCCCTTTTAACAAACTATCTCTTTGTTTCACCTTATTTTTCCTTTAAGAAACTGTTTCTTGGTTTTACCTGTAGAAAAAAAAGTTCTGAGGTTGAAAGAGTTCTAATAGAAAAGCTAGAGGCTGAGGTTTTAGCCCCTTTTTATTTAGTACAAAGGGAATACAACTACACAGAGAATTGCAGTAATAACACCACTCGCTCAGTTTACTTTATCATGGCTTTGCATTCTTATGTCTGTATCATCTCACTTTATCTTCACAACAACACTCCTCAACAGCAGTATTATACAGGTACTGAAAGGTTCATAGACATTCAATCACTTCTTAGGTGACCACAGTGCAAGTTCTATGTGTCTGACTCCAAAACTCACATGCTTCTCCTTAACTACACCCCCTCCCTCCTAGGAATGTTACAGGTTAGGGACAGAATCAAAGTTCCTATGACCATAAGCCACACTCAAAGGCTCACTTAGTGGCCCTCCCAGCCTCGGTCTCTGTGTTGGTCAAGTATGGAGACTACTCCCAAAATTCCAGTTCACTTTTGCATCCAACTAATAAAAGCAGTATTTATAAATAATCAATCATTTATAATTAGTCCGCTTTGTTTATTAATTGAGTCAAATTGACTGAATCAATAAACAAGGTGGGTCAATTATAAAAAGTAAAAGGATACCCAAGAGAATTGAAAGCAGAAGATCAGCAGATTATTTATAATAGTAAAAAGGTAGAAATAATCCAAATGTCCATTAACAGATAAATGAATAAGCAAAATGTGGCATTTAGATACAATGGAACATTATTCAGCCTTAAAAAGGAAAGGAATCCTGACACATAATACAACATGGATGAAGCTTGAGGACATTGTGTTCAGTGAAATAAGCCAGTCCCAGAAGAACAAATGCTGTATCATTGCACTTATATATGTTACCAAGAGTTGTCAAACTCATACAAACAGAAAGTTGGATGGGAAGGCAAGGGAGAATAGGAGTTTGATGGGGATAGAGTTTCGGTTTTGCAAGATAAAAAGAGTTCTGGAGATAGATGGTGGTGATGGTTATACAACAATGGGAATACAGGGCTGTCCAGAAAAAATCCAGCCATAAATGCCTCTATTTTTCATATTACATGGCTTCATACTTTCTGGACAGCCTTTGTATACTTAATGTCACTCAACTGCATGCGTAAAAATGACTAAAATGGTAAGTTTTATGTCATGTATTTTTGCCACAACAAATAAATACAGAGAGAGAGAGAGATGTTAAAAGAATAGGGTATAATTCCTCCAGTTTGATGACAACTGAGTCGCACTTTACACTGGGCCCTGTGCTGAGTGCTTCGCAGCCATAACTCATTTAATTCTCCCTGAGCCACTTGGAAATAGGAGATAGACATTGCTTGGACAATATAGGCCCTAAAAATTTACAGAAAGTGGGCAAGAGTATTACAACTCCTATAGAATAGGGCCTGAGAGCACAGTTCATATAGAATGCACAAAGGAAAAGAGTAATGGTTAAACATAGAGACTAACATCAAGGGAATGACAATCTCAAGGTTTCCATGTGGCCCCATGAGGAAATAATTGACAGGAGGTCAAAATACTCTGAGACTTGGCTTTGGCAGGCCTCACCTGGCTCAGCAGCTGACCTTCAGGTGGTGCTGGGAGGCCAACTGTCAAGAAATTCAGCCTACAGCCTGCCCTCGAGGACATTGGTTCCCAAGCGGTGGGACGCATCCCCCTGGGGTCATGTGGTGGGCCATTTAGGTGTCCATGAAAGATAATCAATAATGGTGAAAAAACAAGTAATGTAAAAAAATGCAAAACGTAATTTATTAAGCAATAAATGTCAAGTTTAAATAGCCATTAATGGGCACATCTGAAAATTAGATCACATTAGTGAATGATGATTGGTGAGGGCATGTCTATGAACCCTTCCCCCAAACTGCGCTTCCACCAATCATTACCCAGTTTCAGAACGATCCATTTGCAACATTTCTAGATCTTCCCCAAACATATAAATACATCCATAGCCAGTCTGTTTGATCAGTTTAGTTATTGTCTGAGTGAAAAGTTAAGTGCCTAGTCTTTAATCATGATGCTTTTCAAGTAGTTTTTTTTACTTAATGTTTAACATAATTTCAGTTACTTTGTCAGTGATTTTTAAGCATGTCAGTTATGGATCAGTGGTTGAAAACAGGAACAGTTATAAAAACAAAACTTCATGTGGACTATAACTAATCGCATCAAGTACTTCTCCGCACGAGGAGAGAGTAAAAATGTGCGTGCCTCAGATACTACACAGAAGAAACGGAAATACTCAGAAGCATATATTAAATGTGGGTTTTCATTTGTAGGAGATGATGGCTGTCCTTAGCCTTTGTGTGTTATACGTGGGGAAATATCATCCAATGGTTGCGTGAAACCCTCTCTACTCATGTGACATTTAGAAACTAAACATCCTATGTATAAAAACAAAAAAATACATTCTTTTTGGTGCTTAGAAAACATCCAACCATTATTTCATACATGATATCATGAAAGAAAGACAATGAGAATGTAGTGGAGGCTTCATACTGTATTGTTTATCACATTTATAGCTAAATGTGGATTAAAACCACATCATAGCTGAAGATTTAATTTCTCTTTGTATTAAAAATATTGTTTTTGTGTGTTTGGAGAAGAACATGTCAACAAAGTCAATACTACCGCTTTTTCAAACAACACAAACTCAGGAAATGTCTGACAATGTTGAAGCTGTAGTTGTAGATAGAATTAGAAAAAGAATTGTAAATTCTTTTCCATCCAGGTCAATGAAAATGTAGGTGCTGCTGATTTATCTATTTTGCTCATCATTGTGAGGTACTTGATAGGAAATAAAATTGGGAAAAATCTGTTGCTTTGTTACCCATTGACAGAGCACACCACAGGCGAAAATACTTTTGATGCAATCAATGGGTATCTCACTGAAAAAGACATAAGTTGGTTGAATTATTATAGTGTATGCACTGACAGAATCAAGCCTATGTCAGGTTCTTTTACAGACCTAAGTGGTCAAATTGAAGAAGTAGCCCCCCATGTACCATGCAGTCACTGCTGCATTCATAGACAAAGTCTTGCATCTGAGCCTCTTCCTAGTGAACTGAAAGATGTTCTTCATGGCTGTAAAAGTGGTAAATTTTATTAAGTCACAAACTCCAGATTGTTTAAAGCACTGTGTGAAGAGATGAAGAGCATTCACAGCACATTCCTCTTGCATATGCAGGTAAGGTGGCTGTCTCATGGCCAAGTACTTATATGGATATTTGAACTTAGACATGAAATCCAGGTATTTTTTGAAGACCATCATTTCCCTCTTGCTCCAAATTTCAGAACAGTGACTGACTTTAAAATCTTGCATATTTATCAGATATTTTTCTAGAAATAAACTCAACTTGGGAGTTCAAAACAGCTCAATCACTATATTCAAAGTAATCAACAAAATTGAGTCAATGATTTGAAAACTAGACTTTTAGAAAGCCTGTATTGAATGAAGTCAGCCTGAAGTTTTTGAAACTTTGCACCATTTCTTATCTGAGAATGACTTGCACCTATCCCAAAACATGGAAGAGAATACTATAAATCACCTAGAAGGTTTTAAAGTGTCCTTTTATTGTAAGTACTTCCCTCAATGTGGAAAAGAACACAACTGGATTGCAGATGCATTCAATGAAGAATTCTTCAAAGAAACTAAACTATCCATCAGTGAAAAAGAGCAGTTAATCAAGCTTTCAACTGATTCTTCTTTAAATTCTGATTTTAAAAGAAAGCATCACATTACCTTCTGAGTAGATGTCACTGAGGAATACAAACAGCTCAGTGAGAAGGCACTCAAGTATCTCTTGGCATTCATTAATACTGAACTAGTGGAGAGAGCTTTTTCTTCTGATGCCTTCATAAAAAGTAAGTACCGCAACAAGCCTAATGCAAGGCCAGATTAAAGACTGTATCTTGTAATATTTAAGCCCAATTTCGAGAAACTAAGTGCATCAAAGCAAGCTCAACCATCTCACTATGTTTCAATCAGCTAGTGATCTGCATATCAATTATTACAGACTTTTCAGATAACATAAATAAATATTATTATTAATAAGAAATTAAAAGTTTGTTTAATACTTGATCATCATTATCAATATTTAACCGTTATGAATATTATAAATCTATGTAGTAATTTTTTTCCTAACTTATCATCTCATTTCCACTATTTTATATTCAGATAGGCACTGAACAAAAGTGTCAGTATTTAAAACTACCTGTTTTAAAAACAAGGGGTACAATTTATAGAAATGGGTTTCAAAAGGGTTCAAGCAGGAGTTCCTACTCTAGGAGAAGGAACTCCTGAGGGCAATGGTCCAGAAATTTTGACCTTTATCAGCTTTGCCTGAAGAGATTATTATAGCCCAGATTTCTAGACCCTGCTCCCAGAATTTCTGATTCAGTAGATCTGGGATGAGGTCCAAGAACTTGTATCTCTTACAAGTTTCCATGTGGTACCAAGACAGCTGGTCCAGAGACCACAGCTTGAGGACCACCAGAGGCTACACCTGGACTACCACCATGACCAAGCTTTAAGAACCACTGGGACCACATCCTGGGAACCACCAGGACATAGCTTGAGGATAACCAGGAATCAGGCCTTGAAAACAATCAGGGATCACACCTTAAGCACAACCAGGGGCCACGACTTGAGGATGACAAAGAAACATGTCTTGGGGAGCAGGAAGAGCCATACCTTGAGCACTATAGGGGGACCATCACCCAGAGTTGCCTTGGAAGAGGCCTTGGGAAGCAGAAATGTCTTGTCATTTAGATTTTATGTAGCATTGCTGCAAACCGTGAGCAGGAGTGGTGCCCTCAACAGCTAGCTTGGCAGGGGACAACATGGGTGAGACAGATGGAAAAAACAGCAGCCCTGAAGACAAGGGCTGGGAGGGCAGAGCAGTGGTCAGTGCCAGAGGTGCCCTGAAGGCTCTGATACACAGCTCTTGGGCAAAGACAAGGGTTGGAAATCACCTTGGTGCCACCCCAAACCCTTCCAGTTATCGAGTATCCCACCTCAGACATCAGCCAAGGGTCAATAGTGCCTGCAGGCAGAGCACAACTGAGGCCAGGGCCCTGTGTTTTGCCTCAAAAGACTCGAGAGAGAGAAAGGCAGCTCAGGTTGTTTCCAGAAGTTCAGGAATTCCCCTGAAGACTAAGATGGGACTCCAACTGTCAAGAGCCAGGCAGTTGGAGCAACACCTTCCGTGACCCTCAACACTTCCTTTTTCTGATTTCAGTCCACATACGCCTGGCCAGCACACACCTCTGTGGTTTTTGCAATAGCAGCAGAATATAGGAACTTGCCATATTCTATAGAAGGGGCCTGGTTTTGTATTTCATTATGTATACTGACTTCCACATTGCCAAAAATGTCCATGGAGCAGTTCCCCTGGGCAGGTCCTGGAACCTTAGCTTCAACTGAGCTATCACTATCAGCACAAAGACATGGCCTGGTGATAGCACACGTAGCAGGAAACCCAGCCCCCATAATTGGGAGCCCCTCCAATGTGAGAGATGATCTGTGGCTCAGTCTCCACCAGAACATAAGGAAATGTTGCTTAAGTTAGAATGGACATAACTGAATGCACAACTACCTTTTTTTTTTTTTTATGGTTCCCTAGCTGGGAGTCAAACCCAAGCCATGGCATTGAGATTGCCAAAGCCTAGCATTACACCACCAGGGAACCCCTGAATGCACAACTACTAACAGAGCAAAGCCATCAATGTTCTGTAATCTTTGAAAACATGTTCAGTAGGCATGATTATTCCTACTATACAGATGGGACAATCTGCAAGACTCAGAGAAATGGACATTCAGAGAAAATAGGTAACTTATCTGAAATCAAACTGTTAATGAGCATCAGAACAAGGTCAAACCCACATGTTTCTAACTCCAAAACTCCCCACTCGTTCCACCACTCCCGCTTGGCTTGACACAACAGTGGTTAAGAATAAAACCCAGGTCATAGCTGGAAGCTCTTCCGGCCAGTAGCACTACAGGGAGCCCTGGCTGGACTTGTTGCTGACCCCTGGCCATAGCAGGTGTACAGCCAGGCCTGCTGTCCGGCCCCAGCTCACACTACAAGCAAGCAGGCAGAGAACAAGACCCTGTGGTCTCGCCATTCCCCCAGGGAGGAGCTGATGCTCCTTGGGTGGCACTGAGCAGAAGGTGAGCACCAGCTGGCTAGTCATTCCCTGGGCTAACCCCAGCAGCTCACCCAGTGTTAGTCACTCACTCTCCAGGCTGAGCCCCAGAGCTATGGCTCCACTCAGCTTTCATGGCGTGGTGGGTCTTTTCACTATTAAACACATAAGGAGCAGAATTGCCCCTGACCCTCTCGTCCTGGACTTGAACATTCCAAGTCTGTGGAGCAGGGAAACCAAGGACACAAGCACAGTGGGGTAGGTGCCTGATGGGGCCACAGAGGAGGCTCGTGTGCCCTGCGAAGAGGTGTGGTGGTCTGGGATGGCTTCTCAGCAAAGGCGGTGCCCATGATGGGAGTGAAGGATGTGGAGGAAGTGCTCTAGAAGTCAAGAGGACAGGGACTCCAGACAGCATGAGAGTCCAGGCGAGTGGATACGGTTCAAGGAGGAGGGAGCACAGGGAACAGGGATGGAGGGAGGGCATACATAGAGAAAGGACCATGAACGACAGTAACAGACATGGCCCTAGTCCCATGCAGTGGTCCTGAGTGTCACTGTGGGGCTCTCAAGAGGGCGTGAGAAGGACAGCGAATAGCAGCCCCTGCCCGGTGCTGGGCCTGCCCTTGCCTCGGGTGCTCACTGCCTGCCGGGAGAGGAGGCAGAAAATGGTCCTACCGTACAGTGCCTGAAATATGTTCACTGGAGCAGGAATCCAGCACTAAGGGGTCAGAGGGCAGGGGCTGGTTACTGTGGGTGACATGGGGTCAGGCGAGTGTGGGAATGGTAGGAGGGGCTTCAGGGATGGAGCCTAACAGGAGGACAAATAAGCCTGTGGACAGATTAGAGAGGTGCTCCCCACGGAAGGACATGCAAGGGGAGGGACAGGAGAGACTGCAGTGCACCTGCTTCTGTCCCACTGAGAGGGCGGAGAACCTGGGCAGAGGCTGGCACTAAGGTTCCCAGATGCCGAGCTGCCCACATCCCATTCCTCACCCTCCAGCCCCAGCAGGGCTGAAGCCACTAGGAACTTTACAGCAGCTTTATACGTCTCGGGCCACTCGTTAAGGTCCCAGAGATGAAAAGAGTTCCAGGATTGCTTAGTTGGCACATGTACCCTGGTTAGCTGATTAAATTTCAAGTATAATTAGGTCAGAAAATACACACAGCAATCACTGAACTTTCAAACGTATCTGGCTTGTGAGGATTAAACATGTCTTAATTCTCACGGAATTAATTACTAAATTTAAAAATTAAGGAATTAATTCTTAATACTCACAGATCAAAGAAAACACACCAAAGCGAGGGCACAAACCACCTATGTCACACATAGAGTTAACAGCTCTTCCTGGGCTCCCTGCCCTCTACTATGCCAGGCAGAACTAAATCCAGAAAAGTCCGCTTTTAGGTTAATGAGAAAAAGAAACCCTTTCAGATGCAACTTTGCACATGATGCTTTTGCACTGAAGTGCAGAACAAGGAAACACAGTGCTGGCTATGGGGACACGGTGGCATGAGGCCTAGGGCTGCGTCTCTTGGTTTCTCAGAGACTCAGCTCTCACCTGTAACGTGAGGTTCCTAAGGCTCTGCCACCAATGAAGGCCTACTTCTCAAATGAGACCTGGATATTTGTTTAACCAGGATGAGTCTCCTATGTGCTAGCCAACCTCTTGATGTGTAAGGAATATCCTTAATCCAGACCTCATTCTTCCACACGCCCAAGAGATGGGGAAATGGCACCTGAGGAGACTCAAAAGGAGACCCAGAACCTCAGAATACTACACAAGTGAGTGAGACACGTGCTCAGGGTGCCTGCTCGCTGCAGGGCTTCTCCTGTTGGCGCCAGCCCACGTTGCTCTTCATCTCTTTCCTTGTCTTGCTATGCCAGGCCTCTCTGCCTCCAGTCTACACCGCCTCCCACCCTACCCCACATTGTCAGACTTGGGAGCACAGCTGCCTCATGTCACTCCCTTGCTCACATGTCCTCAGTGGCTCCCCATATTCTCTAGGAATATTCCCCAGCTCTTGGCCCTCGATGATATGCCCCACCCTTGCTTATTTTCCCACTTCAGCCCCAGTGAGGTCTGGTCAAGTGAACTGTTCACTCATTCTCTGACCCTTTGCCCTTACTAAGGTGACACCTATGCCTGAGATGCCCTCCTCAATTCGACATGTCCAAATCCTGCCACCTTCCAAGCACAGCTCCTGGCTGCCTGCTGGGCACAGGGTTTGTGATGCCCCAACCAAAATATAACCCTCCTTTCTCCAGCCTCCAGACTCCCACCAGCATGGGGCCATCCTGCGATTGCAAAGCAGCCGCTGCCAGCACATGATAGCGCTGGGCGGTTTTCAACACTGCACCCACACATGACCTCACTTAGTAATTACCCCAGGGTGTACACAGGGTCACGATATCCCCACATGCAAATGAAGAGGGCAGCCTGGCAGCAAAAGTCACTTGTGCACGGACATGGCCTGTGGAGTCAGGCAGAGTAAAAGGGAGCATGTTGCAACTCGCAGTCTTATCATTCCCCCCAGTAATCACTGCCTATCACTCACCACTTTCTCCCTGACATTATCATTACTCACAAATATGCTTCATCTTTCTCATCCCTGTATTTCCTCACTTCTAAGGTTTGACTGATTATAAAATGTCACAATTATTTAATAAATTTGGAGGATCACCACATTAAACATATATGTCAAAAATGAGAGTAGTCCAACATTTTAAATTGAGCGAGGAGAGAAGTATTTCTTGGAAAGAAGATGATATTTTAGATGGGTGATTGGGGGAGGGGGAACCCTTCCTGAAAAGGGAGGTGATAGAATGACTCTCAGGAGTAAGTGTCCCCCACCCCCTCCTGTCCCCAGACAAAGCCATGGCCCCATTTCAGTCACTGTGCTCTGGCAAATGTGTCATTTACACTATAAAATGTTTCCTGGCGACAGGTGAGTGAAAGGAAAAACCAAAATAAACAAAGACTCTGTTCTTTCTGACTGCAGGGTAGTGCCCCTGGTCTGTTTGGGTACTTTCTTTTGAATGTCTGGGCATTTGCCTATCCTGATACCTGGCTCTTTTCTCACCCTTGCACTTCTCAAAGACGGGCCACCTACCCGTGCACCAGCTGCGCATGCGCCGGATGCACTGCACCCCGGTGGGTCATGCGATGCCTAAGGAGGAGCAGGGCACCCTGTTCCTCTCTCCTCCCCACCTCGGGTTGCAGTGCTCCCCTCATCGCTGCCCTCCAGCTCTTAAAGGACAGGTACTCTCAAGGCAGAGATACGGGACAAAGAGCTGCACGGTTGGTCAACCCTGCCTTTATTACACTTATCTCCCGGCCCCCAGGCTTCTGCAAGTGGGGCCACTTTCTGATTGATCTAGTCCACACTCACAGACCCAGGGGGAAGCCCTGGGAACTCACTGTCGCATGTTTCAACATTATTAACTCCCAGTGTGTTCTGAGCAACTTCATAACCCGATGTCTTCATGTGTACGTATCTTTACTCATCTTTCTGTAGCTTATTTCTTTAAGGATGTACAAGAATTTATTCAACCCAACTCCTTTTAATGACTACTAATTTTTTCCTCAATTTTTTATTATACGTAATGCTGAAATCAACATTCTTATTACACATGTATTTGCACAAATGTTCTCCACACCCACTTGCTATCAATTGACTATGAGGAATATGCAAAGATCATATTGTTTAAACTTGATGTGGCCAACTTTATGCATCATTCCTGGGCTTTGTTTTATGCTTTAGAAATATCTCCATTCTAAAATTATAGAATAAAAATGATTCATCCATGTTTTCTACCAGTACTTTCCTGGTTTCAGTGTTACAGTCCACACCTGGCCCAGGCCCTGCGGAATTTACCAAGTTGGCTTGGTGGCTGAGGAACCACCCTGAGAAGTCTTGGGCGGCATATCTGACATTTCAAGATGTTTCTGAGGCACAGAACCAGCACTCATGGGTCAAGAATATCATGGGGAATCCAACCATTTCCATAGAGAGAGAGAAGACTTTGACTGTATATCTTACATTTTGTAAATAACCTTTAAAAAGCTGGTATTGGAGTGCCACTTGGACAATTTTATTATTATACTGAAAACAAAAATCAAGTATCTCCCCTTTTTTTTGCATAGTATTAATGCTTTTCACATCCAAACATTATTTTACTTGTAATTGATGTATAAGCAATTTAATTGCATTAATCATCTATCATCATATCATAAACATATTCTATGTTGTTTTTTTCCTTAAATTATCAGGTTCAATGACCATGAAGAACCCTCTTGGTCACTCTCCCATGACTGACTCACTCGCTGCATGCTGAGGGTGTCTCCATTTCTATTATGGGCAATGCTGAGGGAAAGAAACCCACACAATCATTTAGTTTCCTGTAATCATCTGTGAAGATAAATTCTCAAAAGGAGAATTAATCATTGGGCCAAAAGGGAAGAGCAGTTTTCACATTTATGCCAAAGGTGGTTGTGTTGCCAATTGCGAAGTGCACAGGCTGTGTACCACCAGCTGAAACTGGGTTCAAATCCCAGCTCGTTTACTTACTGTCGAGGGCAGAAGGACCTTACCTCTCTGAGCCTTCGTTTTCTTATCTATAAAATGGGAGTAAGGAAATGGATCTCACTGTGGGGCTTGCATGAGATTGCAAATAACAGTGCCCTACCCACCTACCCAGTGCCTGCTTTGTTACAGGGACTAATTCCATTCTTCTTGCCCTCCATACTTTCTTTCTCCTGGAAATTATTTGAGACAAGAGGCCTTTCACTCCTCTAACTTCCTATCTTTCTTGAACTGGGTTCCCCACAAAAGCCTTTGGTTGTAAATCAAGGGATCCTTGTATCTTCCTCAAAAAGGTGCTGGCCAACCAAAATAGAAAGCCAGCCACAAATTCAAGCTGTATGTGTAATTTTAAATTTTCTAGTAGCCACATTTAACAAGTGAAAAGAAATAGGCTAATTTAACAAAACCTATTCATTTAAATATATTTAAAAATTCATTTTATTTAAAACCCAATATATCCAAAATATTATCTGTTCAATATGCAATCAGTATTTTTAAGTATTAATGAGATATTTTACATTTCTTTTCATTGTTTGTAATATCTTTGAAATCTGATGGACATTTTACACTTATAGCACCTCTCAATTCAGACTGGCTGCATTACAGGTTGGGCCACTGTAGGTTACTCTATTGGGTCACCCGGGTCTAGACTTTGAGACTTAAGCTTCAAACAGCTGTATAGATGCTTCAAATGGGACCATCAGCCAAGGATTTGGGAATGTTGCCTGGAGACATCACTTCAGATGGGCAAGGCAGGTACACTTTGATGGTTTGCAGCACTTGGAAGCAGATAACAAACGCAAGGCCCTGGCTATAAATAAAATGGGTAGCAACTCTATAGTGTGCCCAAGGAACCCCAAGGTGCCCATCTTCCCCCTTTCCCTTCTGCACAAGATATCTACCCTCTCCGCAAGATGCCTTAGGGGCATGGGGAGCCAAGATTTCATTTCTCCACTTGATGTCTAATAGGCATCTCCACCTTTTATGTTCAAACCTGTATTTTGGAATAACGACCACCTTGTATATATGCTTCTTCTGCCCTTGCCCCAGCTTAGTAAATGGTAACTCCATTCTCCTGGTTGCTCTAGTGTCATCTTCAACTTCTCTCTCCTATGCCCTACACTTAAAACATCATCAAATGTGGTTCTCAGAAAGTATCCACAATGTCACCACTCTGACACTTCTTATTGTCTCTCCTACTCTCATTTTGGGGCAAGCCACCATTACCTCTAGCCTGGATATCATGCTAACCTCTTAACTGATAGTCTTGTTTCTTTCTTTGCTCCTCCTCAAAGAGTTAAAATTATTCTTTTTTAAATGCAAGTATACATCAGCAGGAGTGAAAAAGAAATATTTTTAATGACAATTTAAAATGGACAAAAATATAAACTACTTAGAAATAAATCTAGGCAAAATAGGCACTACTTTTATGAAGAAAATTATAAAATTTTATTTAAATACTTTTAAAAAGACCTGAATAAATAAGGAGACAAACCACATTCATGAATTGGAGGAGTCATTTTCACTAAGCTATTACCTCTCTCCAAATTATATTTCCAATCAAATCTGAACATAGCTTTTTTGTTGAACCTGAAAAACTGATTCTACAACTCATATGAAGGAAGAAAGTAAGGAATGTCAAGACAGAATAAAAGAAGAAAGAAAAAAAAAGAGGAGACTCTTTCCAGATATCAAAATTTATTATAAGCTTACAGTTAATAATATTGCATAGTATTGGCGAAGTGATAAACAAATTGACAGAATAAAAAAACAGACCACATATACATGACAGCTTTATTTACAACATGACTATAGATCACTAGATAAAGAATATCCTTTTTAATAAATGGAGCTAAGACTCTTGGTTATCTACATAAGAAACGCAAAACAAAACAGAATGTTCCCCCATCTTACACCATACAGAAAAAAAAATTATTTCCAGCTGAGACTAAAGACTTAAATGTAAAAATCAAAATTATTTTAAAAAATTTTAAATCATTTAAGAGAATAATTTTATAACTTTACAGTGAAGAATGTCTTAGATAACACATAACAAGTGTATATCATAAAAGACTATACAGATAAAGTAAGCTCTTTTAGACTTAAGAAACTTGAACATTAATAGAAATCACACAAAAATATAAGGAGACAAGGCAAAACAAGAGAAAAATATTTACAACATGCATAAATGTGAAGGATTATTATCCAAGTATGTATTGCCTTATAGCAAATCAATAGGATAAAAGACAGACGATCCTCCATGGAGAAATGGGCAAAAGATTTGAACAGAAAAAACAATAGAGAATACCCAATAAACATATAAAAAGATGCCCAACCTTGGTAGTTGAGGAAATGCAAATTTAAAACATAGTTTGATTGTTTTCATTTTCACTGGATTAACAAAAATTAAAAATCTGACATCAGATGTTGGTGAACGTGTAGAATAACGAAAAGTTTTACACTTTGCTGATAGGGGGAGATGATATAATCGCACTGGTATTACCAAATGAGGCTGAAGATGTATATAACCTGTGACCTACCACTTCCCCTCCTAGATATGCTGACCAGACATTCCATTTTAAACGGGACAGAAAATAACTAGGGCAGCCTACCGACACTGAATTTACCCAGTGAGACTAGGCTGATCATAGGTACCATTTGAAATGAGACAGAACCATTGTTTTTCTGACCCATTTAAAATGGTACGTCTGGTCAGTGTACTCCTTGGGCATATACCCTAGGGCAAGCTTGTCCAAACTGTGGCCCTCAGGTTGCATGGCTTTGAATGTGATCCAACACAAATTCATAAACTTTTAAAACATTACGAAAATTATGCATGGACCTTTTTTTTAGATCATCAGCTATAATAACTGTAGTTTATGTGTGGCCCAAGACAATTCTTCTTCTTCTAATGTGACCCAGGGAAGCCAAATGGTCGTATACCTCTACCCTAGGGAATTCTGGCACACACACACACACACACACACCCCCCCCAGGATACATGTACAAGGAGGGTCTTAGCAGAGCTTACAAGTGTTAGAGACCTAGCAGCTTATAACAACAACAAAAAAACACACAAAACAACAACAACAAGAACAAAAAAAAAACCCCTAGAAATATCCCAAGTGCCCATCAACAGTAACCTAAAGAAATATATTGGGATATATTCCTATATATACATCAGTAACCATGAATAAATTAGAAGCACATACAACAATACAAAGGCATTTCAGAAATATAATTTTGAACAAATTAAACAAGTCTTAAAAGAATATCTAATTCCTATTGACAAAGTTCAAAAACATGTAAAACTAAATAACACGTATTTAGCAATTTAAATATATAGGGCAAAGCTATACAAAAAAAAAAATTGAGTGAACGGTAAGCCCCAAATTCAGGACAATAGTTTTCTCTGACAAGAGAGGGACAAGGACAAGCACATGGAGGACTTCAAAGATGCCGATGCTCTCTAAAAAAACACTAAGGTGGCAGCTCATGGGGTCCCCATCATGTTTATTCCTTGTACTCTACGCACTTTCTCTAAATCTTCCTTTCTATCCAGTCAACATTTAAAAGCTTCCCAAGTTAGGAAGAGTACAGCCCAAGTCCTTACACTGCACAGGAAGGTCCTCCGTGGCCTGACCCCAGCCCCTCCCACTCTGGCTAGTCACCTGCACTCCTGCATCCCTGCACAGCTCTGCTGGCCTCCACCAGGCCTCCACCCCTGCACCTTGGCCTTCTCCATCCCACTGCCAAGGTCACTTCTCAGAAACCACAGGCCTCAGGCCCTCCCTTCCCCCGCAGAAGGCGTGGACGTTCTCACCCAGCCGCCCAAACCCGACACCCCCACCTCCTGCTCTCCATCCCACTTTAGCCCACAATGCCAAGCACCACAGACCCCTGTCCACTGACCCTGTCACCTTGAACAGTGCCTGGCAGGAAGTGGCTTTCAATAAATATTTGTTGAACAATTAAATGAATGACTATGCAGAAAATCATATTAAAATTGCCATGTTCCAAGGAAAGAGCAATAATACATGAAATCCTTAGTTACCGGATTAGCTCCTCAGTGATTTAGAAAAGTTGGTTCAGCATTCTCTAAAGTGGGGTTTCAAGGAGAGAGGAGGAGAGCGAATTCTCAATGAATCGGGTGGTCCTGCTTATTCAGAAAACGTTGGCGTTTCCAAGGTTTAATGTGGCCATGCAGATGAGGAAAGGTGCACCTACTTACCAGATCCCCAGGAGTGACCACAGGGCCACAACAGAGCCAGCTCTCTTGGTGACCAGTCTGAAGTGGCCCCCACTGCTCCCCACCCTTTAGCGGCCTACACTGGGGCTGAGTAGGGGCGTCTCACCGTCACCCCTATGTCTCCATCCCTAGACAAGTGGCACAGATAGGCCCAGCCCAGCCTCCCTAGGTGTCCCAGGTCACCCTCCTTAGCAGAGAAACATGGAAAGGGCTTGACCTGGAGTAGGAGAATGAGCCATGGTGCTTGGGTCCTGGTCTGGGTTGGCAAACCCCAGAGGTGGTGCCAGAGTGGCCCTGACCACGTGCGCCATCCACCCTGCACACACTTCCTTCTCATCAGCTTACCTCCTCTTCCCGGTCCACAATCCCAGATCAGGCACTGGTAGTCACATGAGCTCCCATGCTCAGCTGTCCAGGAGGCCGTCAGCAGGCCCCGCCCTGACAGACAGGACCCCCACACTCACCTCTGGGCTGGGTTGGTGTGGCCAAAAAATGTAACCTACCAAGAGTCATGTCAGTCAGGGCCTGCAGACGTCAGATGGCGTGAGCGCCCCCATACTCAGACGCAGCCCCTTAGGCTTGCGGATAGAGGACCTGACCTAGCACCACCAGCCTTCCACAGTGTTTCACTATGAATCATTCGAGCTGAGTCTCTCTGCTCATTTCCTGGAGAAAGCAGAAGTGGAGAGTCTGCAGATGCCTGATTCTGCCCACTCCCCAGTCGTCAACAGAGCTGCCTGAGTTCTAGTGGGTGACACAGGCCCTGCAGAAAGGCCCCTTGGGGCACTAGCTCTGGGGTAAGTCAGTGTTGAGTGGGGCTAAGGACAAAAAGGAAAAGCTTGTGAACAGTGGACACAGACCTCAGCTCTGTGTTATCAGCCTGGACTTCCCTTTTTCTTGTATGCACCTATCTTCTCTGAGCCTCCAGTAAAATAAGGATAATAATGGTGTTTAGGTGAATTTTAATAGAGGTGTGTCTAAAGTGTATCTGTGGACATTGCATGAAATCAGCAACTTCCTTGTCAATCCAGAGAGAACTTTTCACTTGGATACCTTTGTCCTCCATTCTCAGGCCTAACTTGTACCACCAATGAAGGGAGTTCTCTAAGATCAGATAGACAACCAGAGGTAACATTGAAGTAATAATGATGGAAAAGTTTAAATAGGATGAAGTTCTCCAAAACTCAGTATCATGATTCTTGTTCCTTTGGGTTTTCTAGGTTGAATCATTTCATGTCATCTATCCATAACACACCCATGTAGGGCCAGGCGTGTCCATTCAAACACAATACCTCCTGGTGCCACATGAGCTAGGGCAGTTGTCAGCATGATTGCCTGATTTTTAAAGCTAGTTTCTCACCTGTTTCTAGTTTATAACCAACTGACAATTTATGAGTAACTGTTAATGAAATACAACATCTCCTGTTATGGGAGGCAAAAAAGCCTCTGAGATTGATTCAAAGATGAAAATAACATTTGCAATAAAACCTCACCTCTCACAAATGCAAACTTGCCAGCAAACAGCAGCAAAAACAGAAGCCCTGTCCAGCCTAAAACCTGGACCGCATGTCCATGCTGGCTCCATGCACACTCCCTGATAAGAGCCAGAGATTCCAACACTCCTTCCCAAGATTTCATTTCTCATCCACTGTCCGTGGGTAGAAAGGCAGTGAGAATGGAAGGTGGAGGAATCCACAGCACAGCAGGGCCCTCCACACCACCCTGAGACATGCAGTAAGTGTGTGCAGCAGCACATATATCACCTTGTTAAGCCAGAAGGGGCTCCAGTATTTTTCAAAGCAACAAGTTAAAACCCATGATTATACTATTTCCAAGATCCACTGAGCTATAGTGTGTACCGTTATGGGGGAATAAATGTTAATTTTCTTGACAGTCAATATAAGACTATTACCTAAGGAGAGACCTGATCTTGTTGACTAATGGTAAGTTAATAGAGGCTGGGATCTTAGGTTGAAAATCTGAGTTGGAATTCTCACTATTACATTAATATCTTTAAGTCTGTTTTCTTATTTATGAAATTGGACTAATGTAATATTGTAAGGAACAAATCAAGCAATATTTGCAAAAGGATTTTTAAACACTAAAAAAGGCTATACAATGACAGTTATTATTATTGAGACAATTACCCATACTAACACACTGAAGCAGCCAGGGCAACTGCGAACTGCTCATGTAAATACCATTTTTGTTGAGAGGAAATGTGAGTTACTGTGATTTTTTTAAATGTCTAAAAATAACAAGTAAACTTCTGCTTCCAATTATGACAGGACATACCCTCCCACTGAAAGCAACTCTAAAATAGAACAAAATGTGATAAACTGTTTTCAGGCATTGAATAGTAGGCAGCCTTAGACTATGATCCTTGAGATAAGAAAAACATTCAAGGTATGTCCCACAATTTTCTTGCCTTTCTTCTTATGGGTGCTTTTCTGCCATGATGCAAGAAGGTGGAACCCCAGGGGCAGTAAGCATCCAGAGCTGAAAAAAAAAAAAGGGTAAATCAGATAGTTACAGGCTTCTGAAGGGGCTGAAATTTTCAGGGTAGTGTTCCAAGTAGAGTGTGTTGTGTGGGAATTCATTGTGTGTGTCTTTAGTCAAGGGTTGCATTGGGTGAGACTCCAAGAAATCTGATAGAGATCACCTGCTCCAACGCTGAAAACCAAATAAAGTTAACTGAGATTGGACAGTGTTAGGAATGTGGGAGTTTCATCTCATCCATAGTGGAGAGAATTCACTGAGCCTCTTGGGGTTTCATTTTTACACTCCAGAAAGAACATTCTATACCCTAGAACAAGAGCCTTGAACTAGGAACAAGTTTCAAATTGAAATAGAATAACCCTAACAAAGAACAAAAGCAAGCCTGGCAGAACCAAAAGAATATTCCAATAATTTAACTGCCAACCAGAAAACAAAGCTTATCTACCTTTAAACAAATAAATCATAAAGCGACATTTCTTTATATAACATTCATACTGTCTAGCTTACACCAAAATTAGTAGAAATCTGCAGAAACAGAAAAATGTGACCCATAAGAAGAAAACTAAATATCAATAGAAACAGATGTTGGAATTATTACACAAAAACTTTAAAGCAGCTGTTAGAAATATTTTCAAAGACTTAAAAGAAAGGATATCTATAATAATTGAAAGGTGGGAAATTTTAGCAAATAAATGGAAAATATATAAAGATTTTAATGTAAATTCTAGAACTGAAAAGTATATTTGAAATGAAAACTTTCTTGGTGGGCAAACAGCACATTGTTGATTAAAAAAAGAAATGTTGATAAACATAAAGACCAATCAATAGAAATTATTCAATCTGAAGGAGAGAAAAAAAAGAATAAAAATGAACATGCACTTTGTTGCATTTGAGATAATATCAAATGGTGTAATATGTATGTAACTGGAGTCACAGAGAAAAAGAAGAGAGAAAAGAGGGCAGAAAAAATATTGGAAGAAATAATGTTTGGAATTTTTGAAGTTTGTTGAAAAACTGCAAATTTAAGATACAATGAGCTTAGTAAAAACCCAAGAAGAACAAAACCACACTTCAGCACATGATAGTCAAACTCATGAAAATCAAAATTGAAAATATTATCTTTAAATCAGTCAGAGAAAAGAAATACTTTGTATAAGGAATCAAAAACACAACTTCAGGCAGATTTTTCATTAGAAACAATGGAAGTCATAAGACAATGGAAAGTTATCTCTAACATGCTAAAAGAAAAAATAAAAAATTGTTAACCCATAATGCTTTAGCCAATGATATATTTGAAAAAAT
Source organism: Lyroderma lyra (assembly GCA_004026885.1). NCBI lineage: Eukaryota > Metazoa > Chordata > Mammalia > Chiroptera > Megadermatidae > Lyroderma > Lyroderma lyra. Next base: position 111,315 of record PVJL010004823.1, read on the forward strand.
GAGGATGAAATAAAGTTATTTTAAGATAATGACAGGTGAAATCATTCATCTCCAGATGACTTGCAATTACAGGATATTCTAAATAAAGTGTGGTTGAAGAGAAAGGACATCAAATAGAAACTTGGATCTACAGAAAAGAAAGAAGATCACTATTAATGGCAAATATGTAAGTAAATATAAACAAACTATGTACTTTTTTATCTTAAATTATTTTAAAAGACTATAACTATATAAAACCAAAATCGTGACATTGTAGTTTGGAGTTTATACAATATGTATATGAAATCTGTATATGTGACAACAATTGCACTAAGGATGAGGGAATAAATGAAAGCATACTGTTGCAAACTTCTCACATTTTGCATGAAATTGTATTTTAGTAATTCTAAGTCAGAATAAAGTTATGATAAATTATTGATACATATTTTTATAGCTTTGCAATAAAGACATCAAGAAAGTCAAAGCTCTGTTCTAATCAACAAACCCACTATGAGTGTCTATTCTGTGCCAGATCCCACCTAGACCCTAGAGAAATAGAGATGAATAAGGCAAATCTTCTGTTTGGCTTATGCCTATAACAGTTGTTCAAGTAGTCAGGTGGGTCTCCCTCATATAGTGATTTAGAAGCACAAGTGTCTCTGTCCCTCAGAGTCGTGTTGTCATCTGCATTCAGTTGCAAAGGGGGAAAGATAGTGGAAAAGGCAGACCTCCACTCATAAAAGTCCAACTTGTAAGTGGCACGTATCACTTTGGCTCACATTCCATTGTAATTGCATGGTCATATCTAAGGCAAAGAAGGCTGGGAAGCGCAATACAGCCATGTGCCAGCCTTAACCCTATAATTAAGAGAGAAGGCATTATGGTAGACCACTAGTCTTCACCATACGCTCTTCAGAAAGCTTACTATCTATACACAGGACAATAATCCATTTAAAATAAATCATGTTAATTTTGTACATGATGCAAAAAAAGTGTAAACATAAAAATAAAAATCATTAATACCCTAAAATCTAAGCAATAGCCATGTGAGAATAGCATTTCATTCTTTTCTTTTCCATTTTTACCAAAATATATTTTTGGCCTAATTTTTTTTTTATAAATTTAGAATCATGCCATAAATTTTGCTTTATACCCCATTAGGGTTTTATTTTCACTGAATTCATCATAAATACTTTTCCATTTTATTATTACAATGTATTCTTTATACCAATTAGGATCAAAAAGAAGAAAGACTATTTATGTAGCAATAGAATGTTTAAAAAAGAAAAAACCTGGATAGAAAGCAACTACCTTGGAGTTAATTGTATTCCCATACAGCCTCTGAGGATCATGATGAACTCCAAGAAAAGAGAATAAATCTAACCAGTAGATTGTGCATCCTCAGAGATGGAAGGCATGAGCACCAGTGCAACTAGAAAATAATTCCATAGGACACCTGGAGCCTATAGGAACAATGATAAGTACTAATGGGGACATGAGGAGACTTGGAGAAGGAGGAGGGAATTGAAAAACTACAAATAACCAAATACTTTCTTAATTTCAAAAACAGCTGGAATGTAGAGTCTACCACTCTTCCCTGATAGTATTGACATAAAACTCAAAAGGAACCCATGGAGAAGATAAAGAAGAACCTAAGCTACTTATTATCCAGTTAAATGTGGGTTATTTAACCCACTTAAGTCAGCATACTGATTTGCTAGAACCAAGTCCTAAGCTGGGTTTTGCATGCACAAATAGTAAGAATGCCTTCCTTAAGGGCTCTCAACCAAAGAATACATCCTTCAGGCTAAACTCATTTATCTTTGGGGAATAACAAGATATTGGCATCACCATGGATGTGCGCTTGGGAAGGCATTGGGCAGGCATCTTACACTTTACACTTTCATGTATTGCACTGCCATCTCCTCAACAGTGCTATGTGACTGACACCATGCAAGATGCCTGAAGTGGTGAAATCCAATCTGTCTTTGGGGAATTCCTGGACATCACACACACCATACAAATCTCACCCACCATGTACAGCTACACACCTGTCAAGCCAAACAGTTTTATTTTGAGGAAGTAAATATAGACAACTGAAACTTCAGTTTAACTCTGACTGCTTTTATGTCCTCACATCATTGATGTAGCATTGACAGAAATTAGGTCCTCCCTAGAGTCTCGACTTTAGGGAAGACCTCATGGGCCCAGAAAGGATATGAATGGGGAGCAGACTTGGAAGAAGAATAGGGTGTAGCTTCTGGCATAAAGGAAGATGAGAAAATGTTTTATAAAAAGGATCATGGAAAACAAAAGATTTTTCAAGAAATGGTGCTATAACAACATGGATATCCATGATGAAAATAAATCAATCCTGACCCCTACCTCATATGACATCCCCCCCCAAAAAAAGTCAAGGTGTTTCTCAGACCAAAATGAAAAAGCTAAAGCCATAATGCTCCTAGGAGAAAACATAGGAGAATATCTAGGCAACCTGAGAGTAAGGGAAGGTTTTTGGACAGAAGACAAGAAGCAATAATCATAAAAGAAAAAAACTGATAAATTAGACTTAATCAAAATTAACTTTTTCTTCTAATCTTCCTAAAAAGCACTATTAGAAGATGAAAAGATAAGTCATAGACTGGAACAAAATATTCACATAGCATATATATGTATTACAGAATACACCATTTGTGTGCAGCGTCAGTCAATAATGTCTGTGAGATTCGTTCATGTTGAAACATGTTATCAAGAGTTGGACCTTTTTATTGCTGAGTATTATAGAATTCCATTGTGTAACTATACCATGATTTGTTTATTCATTATATAGTTGATGGACATTTGGGTTGTTTCTGGATTTTAGCTATCATGAGTAAAGCTGTTATAAATATTTATGTATAATCTTTGTATGGGTATGTGTTTTTACTTAGTTTGGGTAAGTTCATAGGAGTGGAATTGCTGGGGCTCATGATAAGTGTATGCTTAACTTTACAAAAAATGGCTAAACTATTTTCAAAAGTAGTTGCATTGTTGCACATTCCTACTAGCAATGTAGGACCATTCTAGTGGCTTCACATCTTCACTATTTGGTGTTGATAATCTCTTATATTTTAGGCAATGTGGTAGGTGTGCTGAGGTATCTCAAGGTGGTTTTAATTTGCATTTACCTGATAATTAACAATATCAAGTACCTTTTCATGTATTTTTTATTTTGCCATTTGTGTATATTTGTATATATTTGTGTATATTTGTATATATGGGCATATATGTGTGTGTATATATATATGTGTGTGTGTGTGTGTATGTATGTGTATGTCTATATAATATATGGCTATGGATGTGGATATGGATATATACTCACATATATACAAATGGCCAAAAAGTACATGAAAAGATGCTCAGTGTTATATATACATGTATTTTCTGTTTTTTGTCCATTTTTTATGGAATCATCTTTTAATTGCTGATTTTTTGGAGCTCTTTATATGTTCTGGATACTCTTTGGTTTTATACTGGGACAAAATATTCACATAGCATATATATGAGAGAGAGAGAGAGAGAGAATTAATTTATAGTGGAAATTAATCAGAACAGTGATTGCCTCTGGGAAAGAGATATTGACTAGAAAAGGTCACAAAGGAACTTTCTGAAGTGATGAAAATATTTTATGTTTTGATAGAGGTATGGGTTACAAAGACAGAACAATTTTTTTAATCATGCAGTTAATATTTGTGTATTTCACTATATATAAAATTTTATATTAAAAAGTTATAAAAATAATTAAGTGTGGAATGGGTAGAAGTATAAATGGGAAAAAAAATAGCAAAATGTTAACCAGGGTTGAAGTTGGACCATGGCTACATGTTTTCTTTACATATGTTCACACTTCTTCCATAGTAAAACTTCTTTTAAAAAATCAGAGAGACCAAAAAGGGAAGGCTAGATTCACCAGGAATTAAATAGATTCTAAATCTTTCATCATGGAAACAGTGTTCACATGGATAAACAGAACAAGAAACAGATAGAACATCCAGAAACAGCCTCAGTTACCTATGCAAATTTAGTATGCTCAAAAGTGACATCTGAAATCAGTGGTGAAAGATGGACTATTACCAAGTGATATTAAGATAATCAGATAGATATATATACATATAAATATATGCAAAAATTAGATAATCTCTCACAACTCAATAAAAAGCCAAATGAATCTATTGTTTACATAAAAAGCAAAAGCAAATCCTAAAGAAAAAAAACAAAGAGAATTCACATAGCATCTGACAGATACTAGTTGGGACATAGTTAATGAGAAGGGGCCACCAAGTAGTTCAGCCCCCAAAAGACACCAGGCTTATAGCCAGGGAGCGAGACCATGAGTGAGAGCCTGAGGATGGGCCGGGTGGAGAGCTGGGGGCCCAGGGTGGTTCTAGCAGGCGCAGAGACAGCTAAGCAGTGGGGCATGGAGCCCCAGAGGCTGCTTAGAGACCTGGGGAGACCAAATTAAACCACGAGTTCATTTCACAAGTGCATGGGGCTTTGTCATGGGAGGATAGGACTGGTGACCACACCAGGTCAACCACAACTGCAGCAGCTGCCTAGTGAGGGGTGAGAGGAAGGAGGGGAAGGGTGGGCTGGAGAGGAGCACACTACATGTGTAGTACCCACAACAGCCATGGCAGGCCCCAACAGTGTCTTTGAGAAAGATGGTAGCAGAAGTTTGCCATGGCAAGGCCACAAGGGTGAAGGGTCAAGGCCTTTGGGTGGTGACACTCCTAAAATTCTTCCTAATTCAGGAAAGATTGCTTTTTTTGCATTCCCAAAGGCCATATTCAGCCCTTCATAGGTACAAAGAAGTCTCTCACAGGGAGGGCCTGAGAAGAATTTTTTTTCAAATGGAAGAAAGGAAACACCAATAGCTTCAAGCACCTTGAAGACAGTTGGCAACCCCTTCCTCCCCCACGGAAAGGATGGCGAGTACTGAGAGGTGGCTCTGGAAGAGCATGGGATATTTCCTGGGCAGGAAGACATTGTGAGGGGGTCGTGTTGGGGGCCCACCTGGGATATGCAGGCAAACTCAGACAGAGCATGGAAAGTGCTGGGTGGTGCTGTGTTCGGCTTTCTGCTTGTAACCAGGAAGATGAGGTAGAAAAAAATGGCACCTAATATGTGTCCTCATAGGCCTGGCTGACTCTCTGGGCAAGCAGTGCATAAGCACACCCACAAGAGGTGCTGTTTGCCGGTGCCTGTGTCCCACTGTCTGCATCAGTCCGTGTGGCAGACTCTTCTGGCTCCTCCCTGGTTCACTGCACTCATGGCAGCACACAACCAGCCTGGCTCCTGAGAGGCCCCTCTCACATGCAGTCTGGCCTCCCAGAGAAAGATGCTTTCTACTCTCATGCCTCCCTTTGAATCAGTGAACACCCTAACCAACCAACTGTGGCCTGAGAAGTTACTGTGAGAGGGTCTCTGTGGGTCAGTATGTGGCAGCCCCCCATTCAGAAAAATCACTGGTAATAAGGACACCCACCAGGCTCACGTTGAACAAACCTACAAGCACATGCGTGGGTGGTGGGATGCTGAGGGAGTAGGGGGCATGGGAAAGGTTGTCTGTGCACCTGCAGCCTACCCCCCCACCCCCGCCAGCCACACACTTATGCTCCAAAGAGGTCACCTTGCAGCAGTCACTGCCAGGCGCTAAGCATGTCCTCTCCTTGAGCTGAGGAGACAAAAAGGAATGAGGGTTTTTGAGTGAGATGCTTGACTCTGGAGGAGGGCAGAGGGAGGAAACAAAGGCCTGAGAGCCTGGGGTTGGCGGGTTCAAAGAGCCCAATGGGTTTAGTAGACGTTCCCGCCGGAACAGCACAGGAAGGCAGGTGGTGCAGCACCCACAGCAGAGGGGCCCAGCTTCTCTCAGTGGAGAAGCCTCTCTCCCAGCTCCAGCCAAGATGGAATGAGATACTGTGAAAACAAAACATAACAAAAGGGAAGCACCTTTCTCCTCGTCCCCAGGTCGTTCACAGATGCAGGCACCTCCAGAGTTGTCCTGGGGACCTCTCTGCTTTCCCACAGCCCCATCCAAACAGTTACAGAGGAAGCAGGGAGTCACCACAGGTGTGGCTGGCTCCACGCTTCAGTAGCCACCTTGCCAGATGGCCCATGGTCCCCGTGGGCCTACACTCAGGCATGGCTCCTGAACATGCCCTGCTGAAAAAGACAGTGCCAGAAATTAAGGTGAGATTCAAACATTAGTGGGAGCAGGGCTACCATGGCTCCAACCAAAGGCACTGAGCCCACGCGCTTGGAGGCTGTGGGATCCTGCCGTCCTGCCTCTCCAAAGCACCATTTCCAACAGCCATGAGACCTGACAGAGGAAGGGACAACTGGAGGACCAGCACACCTGCTGGTGGGCAGGAGTAGGGGAATGGAAAGGCTGATCTTGGGCATATTACTTAACTGCAGGGAGACTGTTTTCTCATCTGAAAATAAAGAAAATTACAGTTATTTCAGAGATTTTGTTTTAAGGAGAATTATACAGAATTAGGTCAGGGTGCACTCCTCTTCTCACCACAGCCCTGCTTGGAAGCACATCAGTGACTTTTGCAGTTTAAAGAGCCTCAAGGGACAGACAAGAAGGAAATGCCTTCCACCCCACCCTGCCCCTGAGTTGCTGGGAAGGAAACCCCCCCTCTGCAGGCTACAGACTCCTTCCTCCTTGAAGGGGATATGAGATATGAGGCTCTCTAAGGTGGGAGGCATAGGCAGTGACTTCTTACTCGGGGAAGCACCTGGCGGGGGGGTGGGGGGGATGCTCTGGCCAATGGTGGTTTAACTATTTTAATCCTTTGCTTCAGCACACAGAACCTGCCAAGTTAAACCAAGAAATTGTAGGACTTTGAGTATGTCATCTAGCCACCCTGAGCTTTCCTTTTCATTTACATAAATTTAGGATAATAAAGATTAAATAATAAGAATGTGTCATATGTCAAAGTGCAATGTTTAACACATTGTGAGTGTTTGTGGTATAGACAAGCACAAAATATGAGCTTCCCAATGTAACTGGAGAATTTCCGTGGTTGGCAGAGGGAAAGTGGAAGGCCTTGAGAACTGAAAACAGGGATTAAGTGTGACTTTAGGCCTTTTAGGGTGTTTGCACATACATGTGGTCAAAAGGGATTACTGTAAAGTACATGGGATCTGGACTGAAGGAAGCAGGAGTTGCTTTTTAATAGTAGTTATGTTATTTTTTGAACTTAAAAATTATACTTGCACAGGGAAGCAAAATTCAGTGCATTAGGAATGCTAAAAAATGGCTTCCCTTTTGGCCATGGTCATTTCCTCTTTGGCCAAATAATCACTAGGAGTGATTGCCTTTAGATTTTCTGGTGGTTACTATTACAACTTTAACACTTCTAATTTAGGATTAATTTGAGACAATATCTTTAGATCTTCATACAAGAAAAATAAAATTATTGCTTACACCGTTTTTCTCATCCTCTCCCAAACTCCCTCCTGATTTGTAATTATACTTTATTGTATTTTTCTAAATGTTGCCTTTCCAATTTTGTTCATTATATTTTTACATGTCCTTCTAGGAATAGCCTTCATGACTTCATATAGTATATTCACTAAACTATGTGCTAAATTAAGATAGTATTTGCTGCTATGAAAGTTAGGATACTAGTATAGCTATTCTTTCTCTCTCCTCCCCCTATTTTTGGTTTTTATATTATTGTTTCCATGTCAGCGTGATTTAAACTATGTTATTAGCACACTAAAAGTCTCTTACTTGCTTTGGTGATAGGTTGACTCTAAAAACTAGAAAACTAGTAAATGGCATTAACAATATGTGGTCTCAAAAATGATATGCACTGTAGAACCAAGAAACATGATTGATCCAGAAAGAAAAAAAATATTCCTCTTTCATTAGAACTTTAAAATTAAATTATATAAAGTTATCACTGAATAAATTATATTAACGAAAGGTAATAAATATTCAAAAATTGCTCATTATTTTGTCACATGTACTCTTGTGCTCTTGAGGTTCCTAACGCCTATTGTTTCTGGGTAGTGGAGACACTATGTAATGATGCCTTCTGCACACCTCCCAGCTGCATTTAGTGATGGCAGGTCCGTAGTTTTAAATTAGCCATGTTAAAATTGGTGGGAGAATTTATACTATGGAAATTGGAAAATGCTACAAACAAGTGCTTGATAGACTGCTTTGTTGATTAGACTTGAGTAAGTGGTGGAGAAAATGTTTATGATGTAGATTAAATTAAAATCATTCTGTGTCTACAACCATTGCATTATGAATAGCACAAAATATTGAGAAAATATTTTTCCAGTGTTTGAAAACGATAATCCAATTCAACAAAGTCACTCACATCATTGAAAACGGAGTCAAGTTCTAACGTCCATGGTGCAAAAACAGAAAATGGTTTCAGTTTCATGGCTATAATCTATATGAGGATGAGAAACAGTTTAACAGTCGATTACAAGTTAGATTTAATTCCTATAAATTTTTAGATAAAGCATTGTGGGTCATGGTTAAATTGAAACTACAGGTTGGCTGTGGATTTAAGCGTTTGGCTGAAGGTAAGGAAAATATTCTGTAAGAATCAATTGGCTGCATGGAATTTGCAATAGAGAATTGTATGTCTTATTACTTGTCAATTACGGGCCACACATTCTTTATATCAGTAAAAGTTATAAAAAAAAAAAAAACTTAGAAGAAAGGAAGGGAAGGAGGGAGGGAGAGAGGGAGGGTTTTTGAGAACCTATTGTTAATCATTTACCCGCACACCATTGTCTCAGAGGCAGGCTGACCTTAGCATCACATCACAGAAGAAATTAGGAGAAAATGGGAGAAACTTCTTCCTCCCTTGTTTCAGGACCAGTGTGGTCCCAGGGGCTATAGGACTCAGACAGTAGATAACTAGGACTGTTATCTAGGAAGTGGAAGCAAAAACTGGGAAACAGTATGGCTGACAGAGAAGGTCACTCCTCAGAGCCTTGGCAAACATCTTAATAAAGGGGCTGCTGATCCCTCCCCGCAGCCTCATGGGGCAGTGTGAGACTCAAAGACCCCATCATGGCTGCAGGCCCAGTGCCAAGACTTCCTCCTTAAGAGAAGTGCGCTTGTCCTCACCACCAATCACCGACAGAACCGTTGCTCAAACAACCCCTGGTCACCCACCGCCAGGCTTAGCCAGAGGCCCTGGGAAGCTGCCAGTGCGGGAGCCATTGTAGGGGCTTGCCCAACTCTGAAGTATGGGGAAGGGGCAGGGAGGCGAAGCCACTTCTGCTTTCTGCTCACACCCACTGAGGTGTCAGCTCAGGGAGCATATTTGAATTCTCAAACCTCAGCCACAGGTTCACTTCAAGTTTTGAGAGAAAATGTACAAGCAGTTTCATTATAATTCATTATGGCTGGGGGATCGTCTGCAAAAGTATCTCTCTGTGTTTCCAAGAACTATGAAATGTGGGAGTAATTGCTCTAAATATGGGTGCATATCACTATCACCCACAGAGATTGTTTGCCTTTTTGTTCCAGATATTTCTTGCAGAAAACCCCAAACTTAAACTATTTATTTACCCTTCCATGAATCCACCTATCCTAAGGAAATGAACCAGTGTTCAGAAAAGGCTTTTGATGCATATATATCTGCCTGAAATCCTTTTTTAGATCATTGAATGATGGGGCATATAAATAAATGCAAAAGCAGACTAATGAGGAAAGGTGTTCTCTGCGTGTTGGAAATAATGTGAGGTGTTCAACGTTAGACTTTAAAATGAAATACTATATAAT
>PVJL010004824.1:0-21003 GCA_004026885.1 Lyroderma lyra
GGAGTGGGGGCCGTGAGGGGCGAGCCGAGGGAGGGCTGTGCAGGCTTTCGCAGCGCTCCATCTGGAGAAGGAGACCGGAATGTTTGTGTCTGAAATTTAGCTAATATCCCAGGAATTTCTCCTGGCGTTTCCGAGGGTTCCTAGGGGGACTGCAAAGCTGGGATGTCTGGGTTCTGGGGGAGGGCTGGCCTCGCTCAAAGCCTCTTTGTCTCCATGACTCTGCCTGTGTTGACTTGGCCTTGCGTCTGTGTGTCTTTGTGTGTATGTGTCTGTGTGGGTGTGATTGTGTGTGTGTGTGTCTCTCTGTCAGGGGGTGTATGTGTGTTTGTGAGTGTTCATGTCTGTGTATGTTGTACCTGTGTGTGCATCTGTGTGTGGTCAGTGTGTGTATCTGTCCGTGTGTTGCTGTGTACTTGAGTATCTTTGTCCATAACAGGTGTGACTAGAGTCTGTGTTTCTCTCAGCTTCTCAGGGTGTTGGTGGGCCAATCTCGCTGGGTGTCTTTGTGTCACCCAGTGTTTGGCTGTGTCGCCGTTGGTCACTGTCCTCTGCCTTTCCAAAGAGGTCTGACTCTCTCTGGGACTCTAGTCTTTCCCACTGCCCCTGGGCTGGTGCCAGGCCTCACCCACCCTCCCTGTTAGTGGGAAGGGGACTCGGAGAGAGAGTCATTAAGAGGTGGGTGGGGGCAGAAAGGAGAGAGCCAGGAAAATAGGCTTCTTTTTGTGTGTGTGTGTGTGTGTGTATGTGTGCATATGCAAATGTATCTGTGTGAGTCTGTGTGCATGTGTGTGCATGTGTGAATGTGTGTGTGTGAGTGTCTGTGCATGTGTGTGCATTCGTGAATGTGTATGTGTGTGTCTGTGCATGTGTGTGCCTTCGTGAATGTGTATGTGTGTCTGTGCATGTGTGTGCATGTGTGAATGTGTGTGTGTGAGTGTCTGTGCACGTGTGTGCATGTGTGAATGTGTGTGTGAGTGTCTGTGTATGTGTGTGCATGTGTGAATGTGTGTGTGTCTGTGCATGTGTGTGCATGTGTGAATGTATGTGTGAGTCTGTGTGCATGTGTGTGCATGTGTGAATGTGTCTGTGTGTGTGTGTCCGTGTGTGTGTGCGTGCTCCTGGGTGTGTTTGTCTCTGTGAATATCTTTGTGGACATCCCTATCTGTTTGGTCTGTGTGTCCATGTGCCTCTGTGTGTGTGTGTGTGTGTGTGTGTGTGTGCGCGTGCGCCTGTGTGTGTGTTTGTGTTGCCGTCTGTCCATCTGTCTGGCTGTGGGAGGGTCTGTGCAGGCCACACCTTGCCTTCATCCCCACCACCAAGAAAGAGGGCCCTCAAGCTGCACGTGGCTTTTCTGGCCCCTGCAACTGAAGCCATGACCCCCTTTCCCGTCCTGCGCCCTCCCCCCATTGAGTGACAAAGCATTTTGGAATGTATCCTCAAGCTGCATCTCCCTCTCCCCTCACCTCCTTCCTTACCCTTGCCTTCCCCCTTCCCATCTCATTGCTCTGCCCTGGTCCCCACCCCAAGTCCTACGCATCACACCCCCTAGAGCTCTCATGATTCACCCACTCAGGGATCATCCAGGGCTCCCCCTTTTGGACCTCATGGAATTAAACCCACAGTATATGCCAGGGCGTCTTCCCAGACACACCAGCCCAGGGGGAAGGCTCCTTTGCATGATCGCCTTGCATTTTGCCTAAATGCCTCTGTGATTGTCACCCTTCAGCCGGAGTCATCCATCTCTCTGACTCCTCCCTCCCTGCAGATGGGCAGGGATACTGCGTAATTTAACTCTGGTTTCCCGCCACACTGCGGCCGCTGCCTGAAACACAGCAACCTCACAATACCTGGCCCTGGACGAGCAGATGGCTCCCAAGGCCTTCTAGGGTTGCTAAACAAGCAAAGTGACTTGATTCCCCACAATCCCTGAGATCCACTGTTTCTTTTGTCTCTTTTAATTCAACACCACCCCCTCACACAGCACTCTAACACTTACCTCCAAACACTGACACGGGCCAAAGCACCCTGCACCTGCACCAGTACTTAGCATGCTTCAAGGCCAAGTGCAGGCTGCCTCCCCAACAGCTTTGCTGACTGCCCAGCCTCCTGGCGTCTCTGTGCCCTAGACCCCCATTGCACAGCGAGGTGCCCCTCGGGGTCCCCCTGCTCCCCATCACTCTGAAAACATCTCAAACACACAAATAGCCTCTGTTTAAAAATGTTTTATTATTTACCTGGTGTATTCGTTTTCTAGTCTGGGTGGCTTAGAATAGAAATTTATTCTCTCGCAGTTCTGAAGGCCAGACTCTGGCACGAAGGTGTCGGCAGGACCATACTCCCTCCAGAGGCTTCAGGGAGGATTCGTCCCGCCTCTTCCAGCGCCTGGTGTTTACCGGCAATCCTTGGCTCTCCTTGGCTTGTAGACACATCACTCCAACCTTGCATACAGCATTCTGTCTGTGCTCGGACCTCCGTTCCCTTACAAGGACACCAGTCATCGCATGTAGGGCCCACCCCAAACCCGGGATGATCTCATGTTGAGATCCTTAACTTAATTACATCTGTAAAGGCTCTATCTATCCCCAAATAAGAGATAATTTCACATTCACAGGCACTGGGGGTTAGGACTTGGGCCTATCTTTTGTGGGGACACAATTCAACTCACTTCATGAAGGTATTGTGCTAGAAAGTCGCAAACAGCGCATTGGCCCGAGCAGCTGATGATGTCTGAGCGGGCTGGGGCTGTTCCCCTGGTGAAGGACCCGAGGACAAGGACGGGGCCCCCGGGAGCACCAGCGGCAGCACCAGCAGGCAGCTTGCTTTATGGGAATTCCTTAACCCCCAGGAGGTATGAAAGGCAGGACAATAGGTGGGCAAATGGCATTGCTGCAAGCCTACTGTGTGCCAGGCATTCTGCTAGTCTGTGGCCTGCAATATCTCATTTAATTGTGCCAAGGGTCCTGCACGGCATAGGGTTAGGAAAGGCGTGTTTTGTTTTGTTTTTCAGAAGAGGAGAGTGAAGCACAAAAACTGACCAAGGTCGCATCGCCAGAAGGCTTTTGAGTGTCTACAACGATGTCACCAAAGAGTGACTTGAGGTGAAGGCCAGGGTGATAGAGGGGCAGGTTTAGAAGCTCAAGTTCATTATGAGACCTAGCGAGAAGTCTTGGAGTCACAATAAATAAGTGAGCCCTTGATTTCCCTGGAGGGGACTCAGGCTACCTTTCATTATTTCATTGGCTCAGGAGCCAAACAGCTGCATTTTATCGTTCCTCAGAAATGCATAAAAGGCTTGGAAAATGCGTGTGCTTGTGGGGAAAATGGATGAGCATTTAAATTTAATTGTGGCCCCCACTGCTCTGTGATGGGGCCTTGAGATATACCACCTATTGGGCCTTGGGGTCACCTGCAGAGCAGGGAGAGAATGCTTCTCCTCCAGCTCTGGAGTCCACAATGGTGGTCTCTTCTTCTCAGCCTCCCTGGCCCAGGGCCCCCACCCCACCATATCCTGCACTGGCCTCCTGCAGCCTCCACCCCGCTCCCACCCATGCCCAGGTTGCTGTCCTGAGTTGCTTCTGTGTGTTGTGCCTGGCCCCATGCCCCAGCTGGGGAGCCCTGTGTGGGCTAATGCGGTTCCCGCAAGCCACCCCAAGCCTACACACTGCCTTCTTGCAGGACACTGCCATTCCGCCCCTGATGGGGCTCAGTGGCATTCCCCGCTCATCCTTCTCAGCTAGAACAACCAGGCTGGGCTTCAAGACTTGGCCAGGGAGTTCCCTGATGGTGTAGCGGCTTAAGGCTTCAGCGCTGGCGCTGTCAGCACTGCGGCCTGGGTTCGATTCCCAATCAGGGAGCTACCCACATACCAAAAAGCAAAAAAAAAAAAAAAAAAAAAAAAAAAAAAGACTTGGCCAGGCCTCAAGTGCTGACTTGGTGAAACGCAGGGCGCTCAAGTTGATGCGTACGCAAAAGGTTCTGGATAGGCTGACCAGACGTCCCGTTTTAAATGGGACAGAAAACAACAGTCCTGTGCTATTTCAAATGGTATGTAGGCTCAGCCTAGTCTCATGGGGCTAAATTCAAGGTGTCAGTAGGCTGACCCCACGTACCTCCCATTTAAACTGGGATATCAGTCGGTCTAACTCTAGCTTCAAAAGCCTCTGCATCTACAACCTCCTGTGAACTCGTAAGTTGCCCTGGGCCCCTGGGAAAGTGCGGGTTCAAACCTTGCAACAAGCTCCCCAGAGATGCCAGTGCTGACACTTTGCAGACCCCACCTTGAGTCACAAGTTTCTTAGTTACAGGTAAACTGAGGTCCCTAAGAGGCAGAGAGTTGCCTGAGGTTATATCATGAAAGAGACCGGCTGAGAGGGAAGTCTTGCCCACTGTTCTGCCCCCTGGTCCAGGGTTCACAAACAAATGCCTCAGGGACTGGAAAAGCAGAACAATAAGTGCCAGCAAAACTCCCCGGGCTGCCTGCCTGCCTCACACGCTGTGCTCTCCGTGCAGGGACGCAGCCTTCCTTCCTGCCCCTCTCTGCTGGAGCCACAGCAGGTCACCCCCAGCCCTGCTCAGGACAGGGAGGAGCCCGAGGTAAAAGGTGTGTTTTCTGAGGCAGCACGGTGAGTGTGAGCTTTAGGGTCTGGTAAGCCTGAGTGCCAATGCCAGCTCCATGGACTTGTGACGATAGCTTTTCCCAGCCTCAGTTTCCTTGTATGCAAAGTGGAAATAATAATGGTAAGGACCCCACAGAAACTTCGTGCTCATGGAATGAGCTGCAGGGGCAAGTCCCTGACCCAGGGCGGCGGCTCAGCCCACAGGGACCCCTCTGCTCGTGCCAGGGCCTGTTGATTGCTGCAGACCGTGCACACTGTCTGGTCAGTCCCGAGAACGCCTTCCCTCCACGCGGTCTCTCTCACGCTCCGTCCTGATTTCTGCTTCACTTCTTACGCAAGCTCTGACTTTTCCTGGGCATGCCCGGCTCCGGAGCGGCAGCTTCTCAGCAGACGAGGTAAGAACGACACACAGCTTTCTTCTCCCACACAAGCTCTGCTGAACTGGGGGGGCTTCCTGGAGCAGTCCGGCCTGAGACGCGCTCTGAGACGGGCCCACACTCGGGGGAGGCCATGCTGTGATCAGGTAGCGGTGTCTGCTGTGGGCGCGGAAGCAGCGGTGACAGGCCGTGTGCACGCCGCTGTCCGTCCCGTGTAGAGCGGACGTGTCACTCAGGCAGCTCCTCCCAGTCCACTTTCTTAGGCAATGACTCCTCAGAGCCACACTGGGAGCTCAGAGGTAGTTCCACGATGTGGTAGGCGAGAAGACCTAAGACAGAAGGAGGTGAAATGACTTGCCCACAGTCCCCAGCAAGCACCAGAGGTAAGAGGAGAGCCCAGTTCTGCGTGAGTCCCCTTCCCATCCTTTGCTTGCTGGCCTTGTTTCTCCCCAAGCTACAACAGCCAAGGTCAGGGGCATATGTCCCAGTACAGTGCTTGGGTCCTGACTCTCTGACCTTGTCCCCCGCATCTCAGAGAGAGCACAGACCTCGCCGCCTCCAGGACAGCCTGCGTGGCCTGGGAAGTGCCTCCGCATTTCCAGGCCTCAGCCTCCCCATTTATGAAGTGTGGGGAGTGGTTCTTCCCACCGAATTAGCGGCCAGATAGAGACTCGGCATGAAGTGCTGGCTTCCCAGGAACCAGCTCCTCGCTCTCACCTCTGTCCTCCTCCCTCCTCCCTCCTCCAGCAGGCCTGACCCCTGCCAGCCCCAGAAGGAGAGCCCTGACCCCTCCACAGCCTCTCCCCTGGTCCGTGCTCCCTCGCGGGCCTGTAAACAGCCTCGTTCACAGCATCCTGGTGGCCTGCAGAAGGTGAGGTGAGCAGGAACCTCACACGCACGCTCCCTGTACCCCGGGATTCTGCCAAGGCCGCCACCGGCAGGAAAACGTGTCTGACCCCGAGGCAACCCAGCGGGGCCGCTCAGGGCCGGGGTAGGCGCCCTCGCCTGCATGCCCAATGACTCAAACCGCAGCTCTAGCTGGGTAAGCCGCGGCTGGCGGCACCTGCCTGCTCCGTGTCACCTGGCGGGAGAGCAGGATGAGATAACGTCTGGACTGCGATTCGGCCGTGGTGAAAGCAAAGCCCTCTGCACACGTGGCTGAGCCTTCGCTCGTTTATTTGTTTATTTATTTTTGTTTGCAGCTCTCTGCGCAGCTCTGCAAACCAGGTCATGAGAGGAAGACGCTCGTGTCTCTCCTGCATGCTGACCTCCTGTGAGAAGGTCCCAAGTGTACGGTTCTGGGGTTTCCTAGCAAAGGGCAAAAGTCTGGTTGGAAGTTCATGAAGCCAAAGAATGTTCTTGGACTTGAAAAAGCAAGAAGCCACCCAAGAACGTGAGCTTTAGGCAGGGGGAGGGGGGGGTTGGCTTGTCTGGAAACAAGGTTGAGATAGCACGAGGGAAAAACAGAGCATTCATTTAGTACCTATTGTTTCCTAGGTCCTATGGCTAGAGATTTCACCCCAGTTCTTTACCCTTAAAGCAATCCAACTGGGTCAGCAGTTCTCAGTCCCATCTGCACAGAGACTTGTAAACATCATCAGTGCTTCTGACTTAATTGTTCTGGATGGGTCCCAGGCCTGGTATTTTTTCAAGCTCCCCGGAGGCTTCTAATGTGTAGCCAGGGGTGGGAACTCTGGCCCAAAGCAGTGCTTCTCAAACTGCAGTGTACATGGGAATGAATCTCACGGAGTTTGTTAAAATACAGATTGCAGTGCAGCAGGAGCCAGGGGGTGGCATTGGGAGAGGAGGGTAGACAGGGTGCCACGTGGCCATGTCTCCAGGCAGCTCCCAGGGGACCACACTTTGAGTAGTAAGGGTGTAGCCTGTGAGCTCCATGACAGCAAAGACTCTCCTTGGTTCGTTGCTGTATCGCGAGCACCCCAACGGTGCTAAGACAACATAACTGTAGAGTAATATTTATCAAAAGCATGAAGAAACAAACAAGTGTTGGAGGAGGGTGTGGCGTGGCTGCCACTTTAAGCATGAGGAAGCCAACTTCAGTGCAAAGCCGTGAAGAACATGGGCTTGGGGAGGGGCTGCCCTGTAGGTGAGGGTCCCAGCTGAGTGCTCACGGGCTCCAAGGCTTGGGGACAAGGGGGGAAGGGAGGGCTCAGGTTGGACGATCTGAGACCCCTGCCTACCAGCCTACTGGGTGCAGGAGATGGCGCCAAGCTGAGTGACTGTTAGCATCTCCTTCTCTCCACTTCCATCTGAAAGGTGGGGGAGATCATATTGGAATTCCAAAAGGTTATTTTCAGGATTGAGATGATCCACCGATTGGACACTGGGTGTTGTTAAAGTTACGTTTTTCAGGTATGATAGTTTCTGCTTTCTTTTTTAAAATCTCGTATCCGGCAGCCATCCATCCTGAGGTATTTCCAGGTGGATGACACAGAGTCTGGAGTTTGCTTTAGACGTTCCGACGGAGTTTGAGCAGGGAGGTGAAAACCAGCAGAAGAGGAGGAGGGGGCAGAAAACAAGAACGTCAAAGGGAGGAGTGACAAAAAGAATGACAAATATCAAGCATTATTGAAGCTGGGTGATGAATCGAGGGGACTCCTAACCATCCCACCTATATAGTTTGTCCATGAATCCCACTGGTACCAAAGTCCATGGATGCTCAAGTCCCGTGTGTAAAACGGCGTAGTATTTGCTTATAACCTGCACGTGCATACAGGCTACCGCAGGGTACATCTACGTTTCACTTCGTTCTCGTGGATCCAACACAGTGCTCAGCGCAGGCCGCATGCAAGCTGGGTTTTTGGGAAATTTCTGAAGTTGGTTTGTTTTTTTTTTAATATTATCTGAAATTGGCTGAATTCACACATGCAAAAGCCATGGATCCAGAGGATCAACTTTATACCTTTGAATATCTCCATGAAGGTTCACAATAATGGATAGTGACCAAGCAGGGAGCATGCCTGGCTCGGCCCCCGATTTGTAGTAAGTGATCAGGGAGCATCAGCTCTTGCTCCTGCAAGCCGAGTTCTGGCCATGATGGCGATGTGGCCGTCAGGGCAGGGCCCACCAGCTGTGCCTCTCACCCTGAGCTCCAGGCCCGGTGTCCCATTGTTAGCAGGACCACGACTGAGACTTGAAACCAGGCCTTCACGGTGCTCAGCCTACCACCGGCTGGAAAAGCGGGTTAGTTTGCCTTCCGAAACGATTAGCAGGCGAGGGTGTGGTAAAGCTAGTAGCCACCTGGCATGCCGGGCCTTTTGCTCACATCACATTATTCCATCCCTGCAAATCGTTCTTCCCGCTTCCCAGATGGGCAACTGCAGACTCAGATTGCCGGAGTGTCCTCACCAAGGTCACTCTGCCTGCCCCCAGCATGCAGGGGGCAGCCCCTCTGCCCACTCCTCCCTCATGTGCCGTATTAAACCCATTTCCTGTTTAGAAAAAAATGTGCAGCTCGCTGCCGTGTTCATTTAATTTTACATAAACACGCTCGCTGAGGCTGCAGCAAACCTGACTGGTTTTCCAAGCGAAAATATAATACAAAGACTGTTCTTTTCTAAACAGAACTTGTCTCTAATCCTAATGTAACAAGTGTATATAATGATCAGTATTTAATCATTATTTTTCACGTAGCAAACTTTGGGGGCGCGCGAAGGAGCCCCAAGTGTGGCCGCGAGCCTTCTCCGGGCAAACGGGAAATGGGTTCGTCTGCGGCCTGCTTTGCTCCGGAGGTCTCACCCTGCTCTCACCCTGGTCTCGGCTCCCGGGGCCCATCTTGGTGCCTGCTCTGGGCTGTCTCCAGTACTTGCACACCCAGTGGACATGCAGTCAATGGCTCTTGCCTGCCGGCCAGGCCCTGGCAAGGGTGCCCAGACACTCAGAGAGAAGCAGACCCACGCCCCTCCCAGTCTGCACCGGCCGGGTGGGATTTCTATCCCTTTCCGTTATAAGCACGAGGCTGCCTGCTCCCCCGGGCTGCGCACCAAATCCCATTACAAACTCCGCCGTGAATGGCCGCCATTCTTTGCCCCAACTCCAGCTCGCCACTGCTATGCAGCCTGGGAAAGGAGACCTCAGCCTTCCCCAGGCCTGTAAACACTGAAGCCACACACGCAGCGGGGCCGCAGCAGCCAATAAATCTTGGCCCAGGGTTCTCTTAAAGAGGCAGAGCCTCGGACGGACACCAGACCAGGCCCTTAGCAGCTGCACTGCTACTTCATAGCCAGCATGCTTCTCCCAGCTCCTCATCCCCACCCCAGAATAAGGAGGGAGAAAGCAACCACTTAGCAGGCACTCTACCCATCAGCTACTTTCTCTTGCTTTGTAACCTCAAACTTTGCTTCCTTTTGTTTCCTCTGCTGCTCACTCTGGGAAAAGGGTAACAAGGAGACCTGCTGGTGGGCCTGAGCATTTGATTCATTGTCTGGAAGCTGGACCCACTGGGCTCATGGAGGCTCGTGACATGAGTCAGGTAGGGAAGCAAGGATGCTTGTGCTCTGCAGCTGGCAATCCTCAGGGAAGCCCAAGTGGACAGTCGGGGTCAGATGGGGAGTAAGCCCAACACGGAGGTGTGTTCTTCAGAAGCAGGGTCTGTCTCCAGCAGGCGTGGTGGCTGCTACGAGGTCACTGAGACCCACAGTGCTGGGAGATCAGAGCTTGACGTGACCTCCAGATGGACATCCTTTTGTTCCACCCCAGGAAAAGTGAAGGCAGCAAAGTCTAAACAGGGGGTGCAGCTCACCCTGAGGTCCACAGCAGAGCCTGGCCAGACCCTCCTTCCCCCCTAGCGGTGCTTTGTTTGTTCTTTGCATATGGATATACCTTCATGTGAGGAGGCTGATATTAAATTGCACTGTCCTGGCAACTGTGTGTCTGGTTATTTCTGGACTCGGGTTCCCATGTGTTCACAAGGCCCCGAAACAGACATCCCTTCCAGATGCCCAGCTTTGGGTGGTGCCCCCGCAGTGTGCCTCCGGGCAGGCAGTCTGACCCCTTCTCAGCCCCCACTGGAGACAGGGTCCTGCCCTACGGCAGCAGGCTATCTGGGTGGAAGTCTTGGGCTCTCCTGCCCACCCCAGCTCTGTGCCCTCTGATTACCTGTATGTGGAACTGGGTGGGCCTTCCTGTCACCCACAGGCAGAGGGCAGAGGGGCCAGGGGAGCAGGAGGGGACACTGAAGGCATCCCTTCCCAAGGGGAGGGATGTGGCCAGGTGAGAGAACGGGGTCCGTCGGATTTCAAGAACTAAAGAGCAGGCCAGGCTGGGCAGAGCGAACAGCTCCTGTGAGGGACAGGCTGCAAAGCCCAGGCGGCAAGGGTTCTGGGGAGAGGGAGGAGACTGACAGGAGGGGAAGCGGTAGGGCAGGCCTGTTTCCCGGTCACTTTTCCAGGCTTTAGGTCCATCGGGGAACAGCTACAGTCCTGGGAACTACCTCTGATTACCCAGGACTCTCATTCTATAGATGAGCAAACTAAGGCCAAGGTGCCCAAGGTCACCTGGCTAATTGGGGTCAATCCAGATCAGAAAGTGTGGCCTTGAGCCTCGCCCTGGTTGTGTGATTCTTATTGTCCCCAGGCATGTAGAAATGGGGTGTTTGCTTGCATTTTGTGGAAATGATTAACTTGTGACCTGTTGACCTTGGTTATCTGGTTGCCGGAGTACTAATTAACTACCTGGCTGGTCACCTGGGCCAAGGAAGGTTTGAGAAAGGGTCCAGCCAAACCAGCTGCCCCGGCCATCCTCTGCATCCTGGCACCATGGAATGTCCAAACTGGGAAGCCTGAGAGAGCACCCATCCGTGCTTGGAAGAACATAGAGGTTCAGAGAGGAAAAGGGACCCCCCTGAGGTCACACAGCTGGTGGGACATGCATAGACACCCCCCGGCAACAGAATGGGCAGCATGTTCTTGAGGAGAGGAGGCTGATCCGTCCACTCAGTGGCACTGGTTCAGACTGGTTCTGCTCAGCCTGGCCCCCACCAGCTATGAGGGAGGGGTTGTCAGACACGAGGGGCTGTGATGGCATTGAGCACTAGCTACCCTGCGCTCTGGTGCTGGGTTTTCATGCCTGATCCTCTCCATCCCGCACTACAGCTCTGTGAGGCAGGCATGGCTGCGCCCATTTTAGAGAGAAGGAGACTGAGGTTCAAAATTATGGAGAAAGATCATACGTTTTTAAAACGGTGCAGTCAGGGTTCCTATGTGGCCAGTCTGGCTCTGACGTTTGCATTTCCTCTCTTTCTCCTTTGCCATGTCGCCCTTGCCCCTTTGAGGCTAAGTTTTAGCAAGAACGTCCCAAAATCTAAGGACAGGGTGATGCCCTCCTGTGGCCCCACAATGTGCACACTTGGAGATGAGGACATAGGGGTCAGGAAGCCCAGGGCTTGGGCTGTCACATTGCCGAGGAGAGGGCTCTGGTAGGATTTGGAGAAGCCAACAGAGGATGGCACATGTTGACATCATTGAGCCACCCCCACCCTGTGTGTACTCAGCAACTCCCTGGCTGGGCGTTCTCCTCCAGTCCCAGCTTTGGGCTGTCTCCCAGGTTTCAATAAGGCAGGACCCTCCAGGAACTGGACTGGAGGGAAAGCCAGGTCCCTCTCTCCCCCTGCACAACCCCCACACCTCTCCACCACCCCCACCACCACCAGGTGCCAGGTCCCTCTCTCCCCCTGCACACTCCTCACTCCCCACCACCACGGCCACACACACAGGGCTCTGAAACCCTTTTATACCACTCAGGCAACCTGGGAAATATGGTCCAGGAGACAGAGAGTGGAGCTAAGAGATGTGCCACCAGGATCAAAACCTGGCCTTGACAACCCTGACACTCTTGGGTCTCTGTATCCTTAGGCACAAAATAGACGTTAGTCCTTACTCCACAGAGCTGTGGGGAAGGTGGAAACCGGGTGCCCCACCCGTGTGCCTGTGCACACAGGAAATCTCAGAGCTTGTATGTGGTGTCCCCAGGAAACTGGACTGAAAGCAACTGTGACATGGAGCATCCCAGTGCTCTCATCCCGGAGCGCCAGCAGGGCACTGGCTGGAGCTGGGCCACCAAAGGCCGGTCCTCTGAGGAGGGTCTCCCAGACAGAAATAACACCGGAGGCCCCCATCCTGAATGTTCCTTGGGTGCCGCTGCGTTGGCCCACACTGTAGCATGGTAAGGGTGATGTAAAAACTCCTGGAGATTATCAGACAAGCAACAGACATCACACATTCCTGTTCAATGGTGAGAACTCATTACAGGACTTAGTGCCAAAGGCGACGACAATGACAATAGTAATAGCTCTCACTTATTGAGGTCTGACCATGTGGCAGGCACAGACCCTGTAGATGCAGATGTTTTCTGATCCTCGTACCAGCCCCGTGAGGGAAGTGCTGGCGAGACCCCTCTGGAGGTAGGACACCGAGAAGATGACACGTAAGATGAGTAGCTCCTTCCGTAGACCACCAGGCTCCCTTGGGCACTCTTGTCTAACACAAACGCCTGCCGTGCTGCTCGTCACAATGTGTATCAGTAACTCATCACTGCTTCCCACCCTGCTGAGGGGGCACAGCCCCCACAAGGCCCAAGTGGGGCATTCCTGTGGCCTTTGAATGGCCCTCAGGGGGACCGGCCTGATGCCTGCCCCAGCGATACCAGTGGGGGCAATCCTCCACATGGATACCAGGCTGGTCAGCTCTGAAGGACAGAAGTCACGTGACCGCAGGAGGGCAGAGGTGGGACACGTGTGCCTCTGTCCTGCCCTGCGCCCGCCCACGGTGGCGCCCCAAGCCCCTCTAACTCTGCTTTCTGAAGGTCTGTGTTTTACAGATCATACGGACAGAACACGTGCTGTGCAGACCAGTGGCTGGGCCGGGTTGGGGGTTGCAAAACACTTGCTTTTGGGCCGCCTCTTCCCAGCCCAGGGAAGCCTTGAGAGCAGTCGAAAGTGGACAGGCTGAAGGGTGGTCTTTGGGCTTCTGTGTAAGCAACAGAGGCCCCAGGACTTCTTCTCACTCATCCTTCTCCCTTCATCCCTACTCTCATGAGAGATGGAAACATCTGGGAAGCAGGAAAAGGTCCGTTGATAAGTAGGACTCCCCACGTCCAGGGAGTCTTCAGCTGTGACAACAGACCCCATCCAGAGCCTTACTGACACTGAGCGTCCCTCCTGAGTTCCAGCACAGATGACTTCCCATTGTTACCACTCAGAGGACAAGGCGACTCTCGGGTCCCCAGTCCCAAACTTCAATTGTCCTTCAGGGACCCCTCGGCTGCCTGCAGCCTGTTACTTCCTACCCTGTTATTGACAGATTCATTTCCATTAAGTCAACTTATTTTTAAACTTCCTTAAATGCATTTTAAAAGAAGATTGAATGTCACTATCATGAGAGGGACACTAGTATTTTTCCAAAACATCAAAATAACTACCTATCTATTCAAATATTTGGAACAGTGCTCTGCTCGCCTGCTCATCTTGGGAATGCTGTTGCTCAGGTCTGCCTCCCCTGCTCACCCGACCCTCTGACTCATTCTCTGGGTCATGGCTCGGTCACTTTCATAACGGGGACTTGATCACACGTCTTGAGGTCTCTCTGCTCCTTGTGGACCAATCCTGGGCCAGAGTCTCCTCATGTCCTCTGCCCCTTCTCAAGAATGACTTGATTACCAGCCAAGTTCAACTGTGGGGTCACACCAATTGTGGGGAGCCCTGGGGCAACAGCCTGTGAGACAGCGCCAGCCACTTACTCCCCAGCACTCCAGTGCAACCTAACATTGTCACTGGGATGCAGTCGGGACCTCACCCCCCACAGAGTTTTTCACAAGAAAGCAACTCATGCACATTAGCTCCAGAATTCTCCCCACTGACCATACTCCTCCAAGGTGATCCTCGGCAAGCTTTTATTATTTGTTTCACTTTGGGAAACAGCATGCCCTAAGAGAAACAAAATCCCCTTTTTATCTCTCTCCCTACCTCTCCTCAGGTCAAGAAGAGTCCCCTGTCCTGCTTTCCTGAAGCACTGACACCTGTAGAGTAAGGTATGCTGTCATCTCCTTTCGAATCCCACCAAGCTTGACAAGGGAGTGACATCGGGTGAGATGCCCTTGGGTGAGCCACCTGGTCCCTTGGTAGTTCTCACCCCTAAGGGCAAGCACAACTGGTTAAATGACTAGGAATAGTGACCTAACCTTAACTGAGCATCTATTGTATTCTAGGCACTGGGTGGGGCTTTTCTCACATCGTTCCAATTTCCCACAACAGTCTTCTCCACTCCCTCCTGGTCCAGGCACCATGGTCTCTCCTTGGATCACTCCCTGGAGCATGACGACAGCCTCCAAAGAGGTCTCCCTGCCTCCACCCTTGCCTCCCATGTCTTCCTGTCTTTTCTCAACACAGGGGTCAAATGTCCTTAATCAAATTAAATGGTGTCATAAGCTCCTATAGCCTCCTAACTCAGAGGAAAAGTCGAAGCCCTCCTGAAGCCCTGCCTGTCCCCACGCCTGCCTCACCATCTCACACCTGTCTGTTCTCCTCTCCTGCTCCTCTCTGCCTCACTCACTCCATCCCAGACATGGGCTTTCTTGTTCCCAACACACTGGGCATATTTCTGCCTGAGGACTTTGTCGTTGCTGTCCCTTTTGCCTGGAGACCTGTTTCCCCAGATAGACACAAAGGTACACAACCTCACCAACTCCTGGTCTGCCTAAATGACATCTTAGTGGCCCTTTGTCTGGACATCTTACCTGAAATGGCACTCCAACGCTGGCATTCCATATTTCCCTGCCCAGATCGAGTTTCCTTTGAGTATTTAACACCATCTGATGCTAACATGTGTATTAACTAGTTCATTGTCCATCTTCTCTACCATTGTCTCCCAGCCTACCCTTCCCTGTTAAAATATCAGTTCCCCAAGGGCAGGGACTTTTGCCTGTTTTGTACTCTGGGGGGTCCTTGAACACAGTGACCCACTGAATCCAGGAGTACGAGAACTATGGTACCATTTTTCTGAGCAGTCTGAGGCTCGGAGGAGTTAAGAAGTCTGCGCCAAATCACATAACTGGTAAGTGATGGAGCTGTTGCAGACACTCTGGTCTGTCTGCCCTCCATACCACCCTCCAACACCCATGGCGATGGTTTTACCAACCATGGTTTTGCATGTTTCAGTCCCTATGCAAAGCAGGAGAGGCAGTTGCAACCAGGTTTCCCCAGGACTTGTTCTCCCAGGTTCCTATGTTTCTACGATGAGAGGCCTCTTAGTGGTGGCCACTGACAAGGACCAATAACCCAGTGCCAGTTGCTGGGAAAGTAGGACTTTTTTTTTCTTGCTCGTTTTGCAAGAAAAGAAAAATGCCATTTGGCCTCAGAAAGATGTTCTTGCTGCCAAACACATGATTTTTGCACGTGGTGAGGATGTGTGATTTTTACATATGTTTTTTTTTTCCCGTTTTTCTCTTTTAGTAAAAACAGATTCATCCTGGCAAGAGGGTGAAAGAAGGAGTATAAGTAGATTGCCATAGAAAACCATTACTTTGCTATACAGAGACCATGAGCCAAGAGTGAAGAGTTGGGAATCTCCATGGATGAAACAAGAATCGAGAGAGAGAGAGAGAGAGAGAGAGGAATTGGGGCAAAAGATCACCAGAGTTTATGAAACAAGAGCTAGATGTAGGCGCTGGCTCCCATGTGTCCATTTTAAAGCATCCCAGGTCTTCAAGAATACTGAGATATTTGTAAACTCTGAGATGGTAAAGGAAGGGCAGGAGTGATGCCACAAGTGCCAGCTCTGTCCAAGGCAGACATTAGTAATCAATCCTAGCACTCTTTCTCGCTAAGCAGGGTTGCAGACTCAAGATTCAAGGAAGCCTCTATCAAGTGATAAGAGTTGGCAAGTAAAATGAAACAAGGTTGCTCTTCTGCCCTAAACAACTCCTCTGTTATACGTATGAAGTGATGAGACACAGAAGAGGCAACCCGACAGAGATTACACTGAATGTGCATGTAAATAAGTCCTCCTCCAGCTTTGCTGCTGCCTCCCTGGCTTGGGTTCATTTCACTAAATGCCCCCTGTCCTGGGTGTCTCCCAGTTCACTTCATGGGGGTGAGGAGTTCTGAAGTGCTGGATTAGCTGAAGGAGGATTCAGAGAATTATATCTGGGAGCTTTGATTTCCTGCTTCTACTGTTTTTCCATCAGTGTGTATGCAATAGGCCGTCATTTTCTACAGAATCACATCAGGCCAAAATGGCTGTCTTAAAGGAGCAAGACTCTTCATCCCAGCAACCTGGCCTTTCACATGTTTATAAAGATCCCTCTTAAAAGGGAACAACTAATAGCTGGAAAGAGTCAGCATTCCCACAGGAAACTGTTACTACCCTAGAGATGGTTCTTATATATTTTTCCTTAACATTTCCAAAGTGGTTACGGGTAACATATTCTCACGATGGTCTAGATTATAGATTTTTCCACAAGATAAAATAAACTGAATACAAATAAAATTACATAGGAAAGATTATGGCCAAATATGTTGGAAGAACTCAGCATATCACATCTCTCTTTTAAAAATACATATTGCATCTTAGAATATAAAATGCCCTGAGCAGTCTTGCTGTCAAGTCCTGTATATTGTATTTTTCAATATGCATTTGTCCACAGAAATCTGTTTACACATAACATTTATTAAAATTCTGCTGGAACTTCTTTCAAACACTGGCTTAGATGCAGCACATTAGAGGGGAAAGAATGCAAGGGTCAGGTTTAGAAAAGCTAGATGAATCCTGGCTATGGGTCGTTGCTATTTTATTCTAAAGAGTTTTTACTTCACTTTCTAAGTAATGGAAGATCATCTAGATTTAATGTTGGTTTGTTAAGTGCATTTATTTGTTAGCGATAATATAGATTTATTACAGAGAATTTGGAGAATATTAAGAATGTATAGAAGAAAATTAAAATTACAAATAATTTCACTATCTAGAGATAATCACTGTTAAAATTTTGATATATTTCAAGTCTCTTTAATCTATTAAAAGAATCTAAAGACACATAATTTTAAAAATATATTGTAATAGACATAGTTTTATATTCTTTTTTTTATTTTAATAAGAAAAAAGTGTGGCAAAGCAAAATATCTAACAAAGCTCCCTTTGAACTTGAATTTAAGTGATGTCATAGGATTACATCATATGAATACTATCTGAAACCTTTGGGGCCAGATGTTTCAAAAACCAGAATTATTTGAATATGAGAAAGGTAAGCCTGGGGAAAGTGGTGTATTATGAAGCTACAGCAAGAGGACCTCGACCACAGCCTAGAACTGAACACAATATTTGGGCAAGAAAACATTTGAATAGTCACACTAAATGAGATGAATAATGGCTATTAAGCAGGCTTCTCAAAGTTCAAGTTAGAGTTTTGCCACCATTGAACTTGCAGCAAACATACAAAATTCTACAGCTCTGAGGGCGTTGTGGATTTTGGAATTGCACACATAGGGCTGTAGGTTGTACTGTGACTGGCAACCAAGCCAAACCCTCATTGTTAACTATTTTGGCTGTGTCCAAATTTTCATTATTCTAAGTAAATGCTGCAAACATTATTCTTGCCCATAAAGTTTTTGTACAGCCACGGTTGCTTCCTCGGGATATACTCCTAGAAATTGACCTCCTGGGTCACAATGAATTAACATTTTCAAGGTTCTTGATAGATAGGCCAAACTGCTCTCCAAAAAGCTGAACCATAATACCTCATCACTGGCTGAGAGGGGCTATTTTCCCACCCAATAGCAGCATGAGGTATTATCAGTGTTTGAGGAATGAATTCCAATTTGAAGAGCAAAAATTCCCATCTCTTTGAGTCACATTCCTTTTATTACAAGTGATAGTCAACCTTTTTTCATATGCTAACTAAATGATTATATTTCTTTTTTAATTGTCTTTATATCTCCCATGCAAATCTTTTCATTGAGATGTTCATATTTTTTCTCTTCACTCATAAGAACTCTTTATAGATTAAGTATATTGAAACACTTTGAAAATCACATAATATTTTTCTAGTTTTGTCATTTGAATTCCAATGGTATTTATGATATTTCAATAGTTCCCCAAATTTAAAAAGTAAAATATGTTAGACGTGTGGAATACAAAACACTTAGAAACATGTAGCAATGTCAAACAAAAGAGCTTACCTGCAACTC
The DNA here is from genome assembly GCA_004026885.1 of Lyroderma lyra. Taxonomy (NCBI): domain Eukaryota; kingdom Metazoa; phylum Chordata; class Mammalia; order Chiroptera; family Megadermatidae; genus Lyroderma; species Lyroderma lyra. The sequence continues at coordinate 18,189 of PVJL010004824.1, forward strand.
AGCCACCTGGAAATACCCACATTAATATTTCAAGTGTAGACTCTCCTAATATTTTCTGCTTCTTTCAAACAGGGGACTGTCATTCTGTGTATGGTTCCATACACCTTTTTTCCTTCATTTATTCTCGTTTTAACAAATTTCCTTTTACAACTCGATTTTTATGATCACACAGCTTCCCGTTGTATCCAACCACCATTTACTTAAATATTGCCTGGTTTTAAACTCTTAAGGTATTTTCAATTTTCATCTTTATTTGTAATGCTGTGTTGAACACCTTTGTACCACCATCCTTTCTCAAACCTCTAGTTATTTTTTATAAAGAATTTCTATAATTTCTGGGACAAAGGGCAGGTGTATTTTTAATTTTTCACTGTTTTTCCAGTAATAGATATTTATTAAACAAAATTTTAAAATATAGAGTGACTTTTAACAAAATGAAATCTGCTATAATTTTTCCACTGAGAAACAGCTACAGCTGAAAATGTTAGATTCATATCGACTTTTTATCTGCACATGAAGTTTTGATAAAGATAACATGGATTACTCTGTACACTGTCTTTTAAATACAATTATATAAATTTTCTATATTATAAACATTTTTTTGAGTACAGAGGTAATTTTAAACCAAGATACTATTACTAGTCACACAGTACTACGTTGTTCGGATGTACCGTAATGTATTTAATCCATTTTTCTTTAATAATTTCAGGATTAAGGGAATTTGGGGTTTTATGTTCCAAATTCCTGAAGTTATCTACAGTACTGTGACTAGCATCATTGTCATATCTTTATTTATTTCTTAAGGATACTTGCAGACCTATGTTCACTTTCAGTGAAGTAATACGTATACATTTTCGTGAGTCAACGATAGGTGTACATTTTTGAGGGTTTTGATACACACTGGTAGATATACCATGGAGTTTGACCTGATTTACACTCCTTCCTGTGGTATACAAGCCTGTTTCCCAGAACCCTGACCAGTATGGAGAATTGTCTTATAATTTAAAGTATTTGGTGAAGAGTGGCACCTCACTGCTACGTTATGTGCTTTTTTTCTATAACAGCAACACTGAACGTTCTTTCATATGTTTACTGACCATTTGTTATTTTTCTTCTGTTAATTACTTATCTCCATTTGCCTATTTATTTTTTTCTCATTGTTTTATAAGTTTTCTTTCTAAATGAAGCTTATTAACACTTTAATTTCTGGAAGTATTTTCCCAGTTTTATATTTGCTTCTGATATTAAAAATATGTCCTTAGCCTATAATAGTAATAATTTTATATAATCTGACCTATCAGATTTGTCTCTCTCATCTCTTTTTCAATATCTTCTTTAGAAAGACCTACTCTAGCTCCATATGTTATAAAGGCTGACCTACATTTTCTTCTAGTGCCTTTGTGATTTTATTTTTATATTCTCTCTTTAATTCACCGGAATTTATTTCAGTTTATTATTGAGCTAAGGATCGGAGTTAATTTTTTTCGACATCATTTATTGAACAATCCATCCTTTCCATGAGGATTGGAAATGTCACCATTATCACATACTAAATATTTATACATACTCCAGTCTGTCTCTGGGCTTGCTGTTCTGCCCCATCGATCTCTCTGTCTATTCTGGGGCTGGGGGAGAGAGATTTCTGGGGTAGAACAGGCAGGACTGATAACTGATTAGACATAGGGGGAGTCGAAGATGACTTCAAGGTTTGAGACTGAATAACTGGATGGATGGTGTTGTCATTAATCAAGAAAATGGAGATGGGGTAGAGCTCCCTCCAGCCTGAGTCTCTCCTCCCTTCAATCCATCACTCATATTTCAGGCAGGAAAAAAAATTTAATACATATTTATTTAATATATTGGAAAAATAATGCATGTATGTGATAAAAAATATTTAATCTGTACAAAAGGTTTACAATGACAAGTAACTCTCCCTTACAAACCCCTACTCCTAATTCTCCTTCCTAGGAGCCACACTGTTAATAGTTTTTTGTGTATCTTTATAAAAATTATTTTAGATATATATAAGCATAGATAGATAGATAGATGGGTGCCTCAATGCATACACATTCACACACATCTTTCAAACCAATTGAACCACACTACAAACACCATACAGCACCTTGATTATTTTAACCTCAACGATTTATCTTTAAAATGGTGCCGTATGAGAACATATAGATCCACTTCATCGTTTTTAATGGCTATTTGAAGTTCCACTGAATGATACACCGTCATTTTTTTCCCAACCTTCATAGAGGAACACTTTGGGAATTTGCTCCAATTTTTCTTTTTAAGCATAGAGCTGACCATGTCTCTCTTCTGTTTAAAATGCTCACTGGCTCCTCTCCACCAACAAAACGCAATCAAAAGCCCTAAATCTGATTACTGGAGTCTTCACAACACGACGTCCTTTCTCTGAGCTTCACGCCCATCTTGGTCCTCTGACTCACCACCTCTAACTTCTTGGCAGTCCCTCCATACCCCTACGCTTTCTCGTGCCCTGCAGCCTTTGAGATGTGGTCCTGCTTACCTGAAAACCCTGCTCTGCCTCCTCCATGTAGGAGCCCTTGCTTTTCCTTTAAAACTCTGCTCAGTCATCACCTCCTCTGAAACCTTTCCCTAATACCCTCTCACCTCCTTCGATACGTGTACGCACTTACACACACACTCACACACACTCATACGCACACTCTTATACACTCACACACACTCACACATACTTTCACACACTCACACATACTTACACATACTTACACACACACTCATACACACACTCACACATACTCACACACACATTCATACACACACTCAC